>JACJUY010000674.1:180520-202776 GCA_014220935.1 Platorchestia sp. MABIK
GCGACATTGTCATTTTTTAAGTGTTTTAAAGTGTCTAGTTTGCAGTAAACGTATTGCTTGCCTAAATCCCTTTTCTGCACCTTATCCATTCGTGGCGACTTAATTCTAGTGAAGCCCTCGGTTTTCGCCATACAGCATACCACACATGTTTAAATCTCGATGTGCATTGCATACGTATACAGAATGGTTTTATTGGACCTTGACATGAAGCAAGTAGCTATAAGCAAATGTGTCTAGTGTACTAGACTAAAGATACAATCTAATGCTATATCACTTGTGGTGAATGAAATAAAAATAAATAAATTGTGAGAAACAGGCCTCAGGGGTGCCTGCGCGTGATTGATGTCTAGCGAGGTGGGATGAGGGGAGGTGCTCGAGAGAGGGGCACTCGGTTCTGTTCTGTTCTGTTCTGCTCTCTTCTGTTTTGCTTTCTTCTGTTCTGCTCGGTTCTGTTCGGTTCAGTTCTGTTCGGTTCTGTTCTCTTCTACTCTCTTCTGTTTTGCTTTATTCTGTTCTGCTCGGTTGTGTTCTGTTCTGTTCTGTTCGGTTCTGTTCTGTTCTACTCTCTTCTGTTTTGCTTTATTCTGTTCTGTTCGGTTCTGTTCTGTTCGGTTCTGTTCTCTTCTACTCTCTTCTGTTTTGCTTTATTCTGTTCTGCTCGGTTCTGTTCGGTTCTGTTCTGTTCGGTTCTGTTCTGTTCTAATCTCTTCTGTTTTGCTTTCCTCTGCTCGGTTCTGTTCGGTTCTGTTCTGTTCGGTTTTGTTCTGTTCAGTTCTGTTCTGTTCGGTTCTGTTCGGTTCTGTTCTGTTCGGTTCTGTTCTGTTCGGTTCTGTTCTGTTCGGTTCTGTTCTCTTCTACTCTCTTCTGTTTTGCTTTATTCTGTTCTGTTCGTTTCTGTTCTGTTCGGTTCTGTTCTCTTCTACTCTCTTCTGTTTTGCTTTCCTCTGCTCGGTTCTGTTCGGTTCTGTTCTGTTTGGTTCTGTTCTGTTCGGTTCTGTTCTGTTCGGTTCTGTTCTGTTCGGTTCTGTTCTCTTCTACTCTCTTCTGTTTTGCTTTATTCTGTTCTGTTCGGTTCTGTTCTGTTCGATTCTGTTCTCTTCTACTCTCTTCTGTTTTGCTTTATTCTGTTCTGTTCGGTTCTGTTCGGTTCTGTTCTGTTCTGCTCTCTTCTGTTTTGCTTTCTTCTGTTCTGCTCTGTTCTGTTCGGTTCTGTTCTGTTCGATTCTGTTCTGTTCTACTCTCTTCTGTTCTGCTCGGTTCTGTTCGGTTCTGTTTTACTCTCATCTGTTCCACTCTTTTCTGTTCTGTTCTATTCGGTTCTGTTGTACTGTTCTGTTCTCTTCTGTTTCGTTCTGTTCTGTTTTCATTTTTGTTTGGTCCTATCAGGTACGATTCTGTTCTCTCTTCTAGATCTGTTCTGTTCTTCTCTATTTTGTTCTGTTCGGTTCTATAAAAATCCCTCACCTGGAAACATCCACCAAAAAATCTATTTTACTCATAAATCACAGTGCCTGCAGGCGATAAAATAAATTAAAACTTTACGAAAATGAGTGAATGAATGAACATACATAGCAATCATATCTCAAATTCCAAGCCGTCAAAAAAACATGACATAAATATTCATAAACTCCTGGATAAAAACGTACGAGGTGAAATGATAGGAAGCCAATTTACGCTGCAGAAGGCCATCCTTTTTTCACTATGAGTGATATTTTGGGAGTACATTTAAGTAATTTTGCAGGAATTTTTTCCAGCCACAAAGATGCAGCATGTCCAAGCCTGGATAACGACTTCTTGTCTCGTGGCAGGGCCCTGCTGCTGGGAGATGCTGCACTGCGGAGTTCTCAAGCTCCCGCGTTTTTGAGAAGAGCTAAGGCAAAGTTCGAGACATTGCTTTCAAGGGAAGCGGACGGGAGGTTACATCTGACGTGTGATGGTAATGATGGTTCCCAATACGTAATCACCTCGACCGC
Organism: Platorchestia sp. MABIK; assembly: GCA_014220935.1. NCBI lineage: Eukaryota > Metazoa > Arthropoda > Malacostraca > Amphipoda > Talitridae > Platorchestia > Platorchestia sp. MABIK. The sequence continues at coordinate 182,494 of JACJUY010000674.1, forward strand.
AATGGGTTAAACTGAAGTTGAAAATTCAACTCAAATTTTAAGTCAATTGTAATACACTATTTTGGAGATGGCTAGCATGAACTAGATCGTGCCTTCATTTAAGTTTGATTAAGTTTTATGAAAATTGTGTTTGTGACTACTGGTTGGGCAGCAGCACAATGAAAATTCCCTCCGTGTACCACCGGTGGCTCACATAGCAGATAACGCGTTAATACGTCAGTGAGGAGCTTCAGTTGAAGCGTTTGTGCATTGTGTTTTGTAGAGACGTAGCGTCTCATGGACCACTTTATCCTCAACTCTTCTGCCTAGAGAGTTGAGAGGAATTATACATAGAAAAAATATTAACGGGAAAACGGCAGGGTAATCACCCTGAATTGTCGACACTGAAGGATATATTCTTATCCTCAAGCGCAACAACGCTTGGTGATATCACAGCAATACTCTTGAGTGCTAAAAAGACTCGTGTGAACATTTTTCAACAAGTTTTCACAACAACTTCAGAAAATGTGAAAATATTTTTTGATGTGATTATAAAGTATTCCAAATAGTTTGTCGTGGTAAAATATGGTGTGAAAGTAAAAGATTTTCAGCTTAATAATGCAATAGAAACGCATCAAAATACGTTTGTGATTTGGTCAGCGAAGCGAAGCTTTTGTTTTGATTAATTGAAACTTTTCATCTCTAGTTTTACATCGAACAAAAAAGGGCTCTTGAGAGTAATTTGATTCGTTATGTGCTCTAAGATCTTCTGAACAAAATTTTATTGTTTTGTTAGCAGTTCAGAATTTTTGAGCATTAATTCTTTGGTATTTTAAGTTCAACTAACTACACATGTGATGAAAACAAAGTGCATGAAATAATGACTCTACGTAAAAACAAATGCTATTCCACTCTAGTATACGAGAATAGAACCAACATCACACGACGATGTCGGAGTGGGAATCATTTGAAGACAAATGTCATCGCGGTAAAGGCTTGCAATGAAGAACTTAATCAAAGCATCAAATGATATCCACACATGTGAAACCAACTGTCAAACTGCTAAAACAGGAAGGTCAAAGTTACTAAAGGAAGAACTAAGTTACTCTGGTAAACATTCTGAGTAGAAATGTCTATGACTCTATAAGTTCATTCTGTAACATTGAACGCGTGGTGATGTGAAAACAATCTTCTAAATGTGCAATGATTCATAGCTCCATGTATCAAAATGTGAAGAAAGTGCTGATATCAAAGTAGTGCATTGCTGGGCCAGTTTAGCTTTACGAGAAATTCAGTTGTTTTACAATAAAACATTTGCAAGCATTAAGAAGTGCAATTCTCAAAAGTTCGGTAGAACATGCGAGAAGTCAAAATGCTTCCACGTGTCTGCCAGTACAGGGAGAAAGATAACAAAAAAACACGAGTTCTTTATTTATTTTGAAATTCATTGCTGTAATTCATTTAATTTTTAATTTAATTGAACTTTAATTTTGATTTTGTAATATTTTTTTCATCATAATCGAAATTTATTTCACCAAAGATGCCACACAAGAAGAGAGCGCTGACCCCAGATTGGCTGAAAGAGATAATACTTTTTTTGCTTTCTTATCGCTTCCGACGAGTGGAAGTTCTTCAGCGGCGAAGCATCTCAAATGAAAAAATTTCTCGATTTATAAATGGATTTTTTTTTTAAAAAACATGAACTAAAACGGAATGAATTATTGAAACCAATGGTAGAATAAAGTCTCTATAGGATGCCCTGGAAGGCAACGACTTTTTAGCTCACATTTAGAAGTGTTCTAAACTTCAGAATCACAATCATTTCGTTAATTTCGTCGTGCGTAAATATAAAGAACGTTAAAATCAAATTTCAGGAAAAACATGTTGACATATTGTGAGCTTTCTGGGACTTGTAAAAAAGATGGAATATCGTTAATCAGTTTCCTCTACTAAATAATAGCAAAAAGTGGAAAAAATGAACAGGTAAAATCTCAGTGTTATAATCCACAGATAGAATCTCCGTTAGAATCCATAGAATATCAGTGTTAGAATCCACGGATAGAATCTCCGTTAGAATCCATAGAATATCAGTGTTAGAATCCACGGATAGAATCTCCGTTAGAATCCATAGAATATCAGTGTTAGAATCCACGGATAGAATCTCCGTTAGAATCCATAGAGTATCAGTGTTAGAATCCACGGATAGAATCTCCGTTAGAATCCATAGAATATCAGTGTTAGAATCCACGGATAGAATCTCCGTTAGAATCCATAGAGAATCAGTGTTAGAATCCACGGATAGAATCTCTGTTAGAATCCATAGAATATCAGTGTTAGAATCCACGGTTTGAACCTCTGTTAGAATCCATAGAATATCAGCGTTGGAATCCACGGAATCCAAGGTAGAATATTTTCATCCATAGAATATCAGTGTTAGAAACTTCGGTTAGAACCTCACACTTTGAATCTCAGATATCCTTATTTAGAATCTCAGATATCCTTAGTTTAAATCTCAGATATTCTTAGAATCTCAGATATTCTCAGTTAGAATCTCAGATATTCTCAGTTAGAATCTCAGATATTCTCGGCTAGAATCTCAGATATTCTCGGTTAGAATCTCAGATGTTCTCAGTTAGAATCTTTCCTCTGTTAGAACCTCAGTGTTGTGTAATTTATCCATTCAAAACAGCTGCATCCGGCAAAAACGCAGAGTGAAGTTCTCAAGACACATAGGAACGCCTCATAGACCCTTACTTCCTCAAGCTCATCCATCATGGGCTGCTATTTTCTTCTTAAGATTCGACTGTTATTTTTGGAAAATGATCGACAACGATGGATATTTTTACCTATTAAAAATTGAAATGAAGGTAATCTGATCAACTCCTCTTGATAAATTCTTTGAATAATAATCTGATCAGCTGCTTTTGTGACGAGTTCTTTAAATGGCAAAGAGACTTGATGGATTCTCTCTCTCTACAAATAAAGTTATTACCATTGAATTCTTTCCTCAAAATTTCCAAAAGCTTATCTTAAGTAGCGGAGTAGCAAATAGAATTCATCAAAATGGAGCATTAATTCGTCCGTTTACTCATGAATGCCACAAATAATAGTCGAAATATCAGATTTATTGTTTAGAATTGCTGAAGTGGAATGAATGAAGGGACTACGTCTCGTTTGATCTAAGATGTAATTAAGACCTGCGACCCTAAACTCTGGGCTTGATTTGATCGTAAATCACTCGCAAGTTGGAAAAAAAAGAAGGAACTAGTGAACCTGCCTGAGAAAGTTCCGCTGCTCTGGAGCAGGAGTTGCAGTGCGAGTGGGTCACATCAATTTGGGGAGTGATTGATGCCACAGAGCTGTGCCAGAGACAGACACACGAGCGGCAATACAACGAATTGAGTCGAGGAGACATGGAGGTATGTGATGAAGTGCTTCTCCTTCGCTAATGGTGATTTCTTGTCCGCAGAATCTTGCGCTCGGTGGGTGGGTATCGTGAACCATACAATGGGCTCAGTGATACCACTCTTACTGAACGATTTCGAATGACACTATTTCTGGCAACTTTTATTGACAGTTTTATTATTTTTCGTGGCAAACGTTTCAGAATATTATAATTCCATCTTCAGTGCAGCAAAACTTGGTAAAAGGAACATCGAAAATTCGCTGTTCCCTTCACCTACTTTTCTTGCCAGTGTTTCACACTTGCTTGTTTTCGTCATGCAGATTCTTCGAGCCTATTTACCGTACTTCACGCGTTTGAACTTTTGATTGCAATTCACTCCGTTAGAAATCATGGAAATCAGCTTTGGAGTCCACGGAATCCACGGTAAAATGTTTTAATCTATAGAATATCAGTGTTAGAATTCAAAACACTATAAAGGGATTTTTTCTATAAAGAATATCGTGCTTCTTCATTGAACACATTAATCTTCTAAATTCATTCACTTGTTAATAATAACACATACATTTGGCTTGATCTCTATGAAATTAAGTATTTTTCTTGTCCCATTTAACACAAACATTTTTCATTTGAAGATCAGCGTTAACATGCAGCAAGTTACTGTGTTGTTGAAACTAATGAAGGATGAAAGTACTTACCTTTATCTCACAATCTTCAAGTCTCACACATCCTGCTGCAGCTTCTCGAAGGGGCGCAGAAAACACTCATTTCAAATGAGAAAATTCAAAAACATTGACAGCATTTGATACTTTAATAAGATATTAAAATAGTACTCGAAGAGAATTTCATATGCGAGGAATGAAATGCAGGATTGTCTGCGTGCAATGGGGAGCTTCAACCAATGGGGCTGAGGAGATTTGTTAGATTTGGATTTTTGACATCAGCCAAGATCGAGCTTGGGATTTTTCTCAACTTATTCATCACTGAGAAAATAAGTGAAGAAATCGCTTGAGACCACTCGCGTGATTCATGCCTCTGAGTGTATATCGTGCGGTTCATCATTCGTGATGAATAATCTCCAAATCCCTTAAGAGGGGATGTTAATCGAGAAGAATTGCAAAAAATGGCATTGGAGGGCACTGGATCTTCTCACACGACGATATCGATGGACGTAATTCAGTATTGGTTCATTTCCAGCTTCGTGCTATTCCATCAAGGTTCCTTCAACTTCATAATCGAAGATTTATGAAAACGTATTTGACCTCACGGTACATTCATTGCAGATGTTTCCTAGATTTCTAAATTGAGTTTGAAGTTGATAATGTATGATGTAGACATCATATGGGAGTGAGTAAGAAGCATTTACGGTAAAGCAACACTGATGACAAGACGTACCATATTAAAAATCATTTTTAAATGAAACATTTAAAAAAATCATTTTTGTCAAGGTCTGACCAAGTCTGGGATTCAATCTAGTTAAGCGTGATTCAGATTTTGGGATCACAAAAGAGTTCAGTTGATTTTTCTAGACAAAGTGAATATATTTGTCTAGAAAACGTATTCGAGAAAGCAAAATTGATTGCAAGTCATAAAATAATTTCTACCCTGGTGTTGCAGCTTTGACGGTCTATGCTCATAATATACCTCTTGAGACCCTCATATCAAATCGCTCAAGGCAGCGTTTAGATGGAATAAACTCCAAAAATTCGGTTAGCATGTACGTATAATTTGCTACAAGCCAACCTGATCTTACGTCGTGACCGACGATTGCTTTGATCTGCTCTTGGAAGCTGGCGAGCAAAAGAACCGATATTGACGTCGTACATTAATCGTGACGCCCTTGCAAAAAATAATCGGCGAAAAGAACACGCCTCGCTAATTGGAACCTCTGTGCTCTAATGATGCCTGCATCGATTGGTGGAGCCGCACCTGCCCCCGTATCGCACCGCTGAAAAACCTGCAAATATCACCCAAAATATTAATTTGCAGCTCCAAGCTAGCAAAGCGAAAGCTCCCCTCCAAAATATTGAACATTAAAGTAACGCAAATTGTTTTCCTCTGTGATGCTCTCTTCATTAGCTTTCATTACGTTGGAAAATCGCTGTGTTTTTTCTAATGGGTCGCTTTAAGAGTTTACGCCCAGGATTTTTTATGTTTAGGACACTCGCCTAATTTCAGGCTCATTTCATGCAGTGGAAGCGAGTAACCAAACAAGCCAAAGTTACTTTCTCTGATGAGTGCATCTCTTGAACAAAATTTTCGTGTACGTTTCTCTTTTTGAGAAGCATTAACGACGTTAAAAAATTTTGCCTTCCATGACGTGTGCTACTAAGAAATTGAGCAGTAGATTTTTTCTGACCTATGCTGATGATTTGAAATAAGAGCAGTTATACTCCGGTGGGATTGGCCCTCGTTTGCAGCAGAAATCCCGGCTGTTCCTTTATTATGAGAGCGGATTGACGCTGTCTGCGTTGGGCCCCGGTATGCAATGTTATTTTTTTTAACCATTTCCCTGTTGAAAAGCTCTTTGAAGTTCGGTTATTGCCTCCGCACTCGATCAAAGAATGAAAGTTAACTATTACTTAGAGTACCTTTTATCGTACTATTATTTAGAGCGCTGCATTTATTTTTATTTCACTGGTTATCTCAGAAAAAAACAATATAAAGGGATTTTTTCTATAAAGAATATTGTGCTTCTTTATTGAACAAATTAATTTTCTATATTCATACACGAGTCGCAGTATTAAAACGCATTATTATTATTATTATTTCGTCGCAGTATTACAGCGAAAGAAAATATTTCAGAGTCATTTTTTTCAATAACAGAATTGAAGAACAAAATACTTAAGTAGACAAGTTGCAATGCAAACTCTAATTTTCATGTGCGGTCGACCCTCGAGTTAAATAGCATTATTTTATGTAAGCCCCAGTTTAGGTGGTCAAAAATCGGCTCAGTGAGACTCAGTTATTCAAAACTTGCTTATCCTTTCAAAACTTATTAGATGATCGATTGAAGGAAAAAATCATAGTGTTTTAATCTAAAGGTGGTGTAGTTTATGTTTGTTTGGTACGATCCACTTTGACACAGAATAAACGTTTACTGACACTTCTATCGAAGGGTTATATTCATGTGGTACAGAAAATTGATCAGACCAGCAGTTTCATGTATGAGAGGAAATTTCCACAAAATTGGTCCGACCATCAGCTTCATGTATGAGAGAAAATTTCCACAAAATTGGTCCGACCATCAGCTTCATGGATGAAAGCCTCCTGACAAGTCTTATACTTGTTCACTACTTTTCGTTATCTCATTCACAATCTTTCATGGTCAAAATCAGCGGGAGCGCTAGACAAGGATCATATTTTTCAAACCCGTGCTTGTAGGACACAAAAGTTTTCAATGAAAGGAAGCAACACCCTGACAAGAAATTGTAAAACTCAGTTCCTTACCGAACAATCCCTGCGCCCAGCAAACATTTTGCGCCACTTGTCAAAAGAAAATTACTAAGAAATGCTCGTTGAGGCGTAAGAAAAAACAACGTCTTAAGTCGTCGGCGACCTCTGTTAGAAAGATTGTCCATGATGACTGAAACATGGAATCCCAAAAAAAATACAGTAAACAGCTTTTTTCGATCTTCCACAAATCTGGAGAACGAGAAACTACAACACGATAGATTAAATTTGGAAAATTGATCACAGTTTTTTTCCAGGAATTGGTTGCGCTCACAGGAATTGGTTGAGCATTGTGACTACAATGCAATATTTACACGTCCCTAACATAACAAACCTGGCAAGGTTAGTTCGCGCCAAATGGCTGGGGTTGTGAGGTACGCGCCAGATGAATCAATTGACTCAAGCAAAAAATAACCTTCATTCAAGAAAAACAAGCTTTATAAGTTCATAACGCTTTTAGAATGAAACTTTAATGAATCTTTCGATCATCATCTCCGCCCATCTTTAAGCCCAAATTAGTAAAATGTAATAAAAAAGCGTTCATCGCGCATTTATTTTGGATGCTGAAAAAATGTTAACGTGCACTGAAACAAAAAGGAAAATCGTTTCAGTCAAATTTACTGACATAAGTTAATTTCAAGCCTAGCAACTTGAGAGTAAACTAATTGCGAGACATATGTCTATTAATAAATAGTCTGAAATTATACGTATTATTGAGAATAGGTTATACAAAGTTAAATTTCGTTTTTTTATATTCGTATGGCCTTCCCTATCCATGTAGTTCATAGCTTCCATGAATATTTATTTTTTGATTAAATTTTACCTGTACTCATTGTTTTTGATCGTTCCCATATTGCATTTTTACCGACAATATTTAATTTTTTCGCATTGAAAACAGTTGACAAAGGCTCGCGAAGTTTTTTCACAAAGACTCTGCTTTTATCAAATGAGGGCTGCATTGTCTACCTAAATCCTCGTTTTCCGAAAATAAAATAATATATATGTTCTTTTTAATTTAAGAGCAACATGTATCATGCAATTTGACATCATTCATCTTCTTGACCGTTTTTACCTATAAACGACGTAAAATTTATATATATTTGAGATCTATGTCAAAAACTATCTCATGGGGTCACAGAGTGACAACGCCCGAATCCGCGAATAATATAAGCTACTGATGCATATATTAGTTTTTTTTCGAAAATTGGTAATGTTAAGGGCATTAACACTTTTAATCAATCACTTTTAATAAGTTCAGGTAGAAATTTAGTTAGAAGTCAAGTACTTGTGATCAGTTCAAATAGAAATGTATCGCTCATAATGAACTACTGATGTTTAAACGACCTACTCTGTAAAAAGCAGTTAAAATCACGCGCTTTAATGCAGTTAAAGCAGTTAAAACCACTTGAACTTACTGTTCTACCGACGTATATAGGCACTCATTAGTTAGAACTACCCTCCGACCACCCAGCTCGGCAATTAACCTAGTGACAGCACAGCTCTTTTCATACAAAACCAACTTCCACACTTTCCCGACAATTTTGGGGCCTCGCAAAATATGTGTATAAGAGGGCGCAATTCAGCGCGCACGCGCATGCAACTGTGCAAAAGTGCAACAAAAGGTTTCCTTTTCGCAGTCTCATATTCGTGATAAGCGCTGAGTTTTTAGACGCCTGGCAAATCTTCCTCATTGCGATGCACTTCACGTTGGCCGCTGAAGGCTCACTGAGAGAGGCTTGCAATCTTTTAGAGCCGCCGCGGCTTCTGGGCAGTCCGGGAAACCCAACTCTTTCTTCTGAACTCCAAACACATTCTCTTGATTGTTGTGCATTTGTAGATCACTTCAATCTTCCGCACGGAATATTTTGTTTTCGGTTCGCAGAAAAAACAAACCCCCTTAAATATTTCCTCAGTGTGGAATGATGTTCGGTGAGCACCGTGAAAGTTTTTATGAGGTGTTTTGTATAATGGTAATTACATGTTAAGAAAGCTTCTTAATTCTTGAGATTTTGCTCTCCGAAATGAATTCGATGGAAATGGTCCTCCTTGAGGTACAATCAGTTAGTAGGTAAATTGAATCGCGCTTGTTTCCGTTACAAAATTGCAAATTGAGATGCATTTCTTTGCTGGTTAGGTGTATCTTTTTGTCGCCCGTTTACTGTAAAGGGCAATTTAAAATTTAATTGGATTTCAGAAACAAATTTCTAAAATTTAATTCATTGTAATGAATTCTTATAACATAGTAGCACGAATTGCTAGATAATTCAGAGATCTTGTGAATAGAAATTTACAAGACATAGATAGGAAAACATCTCTATCTCCTTTGAATACGACTTTGCGCTCAGAATATTTAAGCGTTGTGTTGGTTCTTTGAACTCTGCTCCATCAAATGTTTAGAATTCTACCATTTTTTCCTCAAGTCTCTCTGACACATTATGTCAAGTACCAAACTCTGCTCTAACTAATGCCTAGAATTCTCCTCAAATCTCTCTGACACATTTTCCTGTTGTATTTCCAATCTTTTACTTTCGGCCCTGACGTCGGCTGTGCCCTCAATAGAACACTTCACTCCAATTAGGGCGGATGTTTGATTCTGCAGTGTTTTTGGGGCGCATTTTTCTCTCCCTGAGATAAGTCTATTTCCGGCGGCTTAGCTGAGGCGTTCAGGCGTTCTGACAAAAGCAACACGTGCAGGAATGTAAGCTATGAAGCCAAAGCTCCAACATTTATCTGGCCTAGCAACCGGGAGCCGAGATGCAACAAAAACTTGCAATTCCGGCATACCGCAGAGCATTCTCTGACGGAAACCAGTAAACCTTTTTGCAAGCCGTATACCTCTCTCCACGGGAAGCTTTAATCTAAATGTAAATGTGAAGCACCCTAGTGTGAAAAGAGGAAGCTCAAACGAGGGAGTAAATATGAGACGATGGTTCAACCTGACAGAAAGCAGGATTAGCAGTTTTTTTCAATTTCATTTCGGTCAGTCCTTCTAATCAGTTAAGTAAATAGACATTGTGCAACAGTTGCAGAGTTATAGTTCATTTGATTCGTTTACTTAAAGGTTATTAAAGAACATGAAAAAGTTTATCAGCGCACAGAAAGTTTATTTATTGTATTTTTAAAATTCGTTACTGTTAAATATACCCAAATAAGTCGGTGACAGCATAGTGGAATGTTTTTACTCAAGTCCACTTTGGCGTACAGTCGATACATCATAATCTGCAACTAATGCTTGGGTGGCAACCTTCATTTTGGATAAACTGTTTTTCTAAATGAAAATGTACGAGTAGAAATGACAATGCGATCGATGTCAATCGGTGAAGATTCGTTACAAAGAGATAAAGCTGAGAAAGCTCAATCTTGTCGCCCGTCTCGAGATCTGCTGCTTGACTATTCATTGGCATGCAGTTCATAACAAGCTTGCACCATAAAGAGTGGAAAACGCAGTGTTTTCTGCCGTCCGTGAACTCGCACGCTTAATTTATGTGTAGTACTAATGGACTCCACTCCAATTACATCGCTTTAAAATTGTGCAGCAGGATTTTTTCCTTCTTCCTGATGAAATGAGGGAGTCAATCTATGTGATGTAGCATGTCAGGCGAACTCAAGGCAGATCTTTGTTTGCTCCTGACACACGAAACGTTAGAAAAATTTCTTATATAGAGCACAGAGCTCAGCGTTGAAGATCAGTACAGAACTGAGGGCTGGACGAAACAAATCAAGACTCTCCCTCTCACGTGATGTTGGGTATCGTGCGTCTCTTTCAAATTTGCGGCATATTGCCATACACGTTTTCCGTGAACAATAAACCGATATTTAGTCCATGTATTCTCATGTACAGCCTTGGTCTTCACCTGACGTTGATGGCTGGAATTGCTCTGCAGTACGAACGCATGAGTCAGAATAACTGGAACTCCGTGGGCGACGTCGCATACGATATCCTGTGCTTCACGTTCGCGGTCACCATCCTACTTGGCCCATGCGTCCAGCTGTGCCAGGCCAAGAAACTGAGTGCACTAATGTCTCATCTGCTAGTTATTTCCCATAGAGGGAAAGTGGCACGCAAGTTAACATCAACTGATTATTTATTTTGGTTGTTTTTGGCGGTCGCGATCGGGTCTATCGTCTTCGTACAAGTTGATGATAATTTTCATCTCAATCAGGACATCTTGTCTCAGGCGATCTTGCGGGGAGTGCTGGTGTCCATCGGGCTCTACATGATCCTCATGCTCTATGCCATCAAAAGCATGTGCTCACTCATTGCGAACTACGTGCGATGGAATGTGGAAGTTTATTTAATTGCCTTGAAAAAGCTAACCGAAAATAGATCAGGAAAAACATGCCATGTTGATGTGGGGCTTTTGAAAACTCCGTTGCACAAAATTGCAATCGAGGTCAGTTTGGGGACTCATGGCCATGTTACAGTTTTTTCTTAGCGTACAATTTAAGTTTATTACTAATTTTAAAATTGTGTCGAGTTCTGTTAACGTATTTTTCAGGAAATCGAAGTCTTTCTTCAATTAACGATCCAGGGGAGGCAACCTTCTCTTCAATATTAGTTTCTCAGATCTAAACAAGTTATTTTGGCTTGAAATGAGAAAGCTGTATATCTAATGATTGATAAAGCGACAGTCAATGATCCTTTTACTAATACTTCATGTGGGGCACAAAACAATTATGTAACACGGAATTTCTTATTAATTTTACATTTTAGATGTTACATCAAAAATTTCCCTCACAGGCTCGTAAGTTGTCATGTAATTTTCCCATACGAAGAATTCATTCCATAATAAAAAATGATTGATAGATCGAGGACATTATAGTCAGTGGGAGTTGTCTACAGAACTTAAAGCTTGGATGGACTCCCCTCAATGCTTTTCCCCAGCAGCTGATAAAGCATAAGAAGATACTAATAGAAAGTGCACATATGACTAACAGACAAAAAATTTGACAGATTCTGAGAAAAGAGCTGCATTGCAGGCCCTTCTTGAGAGATCCACAGCTCTTCCGCTATTTCCATTCAATCCAATGCCTTCTACATCTAAACGCACCCCATAACGTTGAAGCTAGAGCAGCGTTGGGTGTCGATGTAATGTAGACTACCGTATACCAACTGCCAGCATCATCGTCATCGTTATTGGATGTACGGTGTCTGAGCTTGTGGTTTATTCGAGGAGCAACTTATAACGAATTATTTTGGTAAAGCTTAATATGCTTTGACTTTGATTGTCTTTTTGGAAACTGACCAAATTATCACGAAAATTACTGTCTATTGCAGGCAGCATTCTCAAACTAAGGGAATTGTTTTTTCCGGAAGAGTTTAAAAACTTATATTACTTTAGGTTAAAAAGCGTGTAGAATATGAAAGTGTAGATTTGTAAGAGCGATTAAGTCATAAGAGTATAGGTTAATACGAGTGCAAGAACTCATAGGAGTGTTGGTTTTTAAGGTGCAGGTTCATAAAAGTGTAACTTATGAACGACTGTGGGCTTCCAGAGTGTAAAAACTCAAAAGAGAGTAGTTTTATAAGAGTGTAATAAATCGAATGTAAGAGTACAAGAGTGTTATAAGCTTAAGGGCTTATAAGAGTGTGGGTCTATAAGTGTGAAGGCTCATAAAAGTTGAGATTTACAAGAGTCTAAAAACTCCCATGGTCATTTCATTTGGTAGCGTAATATGTACTAATCATATATATGTATACACGAAATGTATGTACATTATTATACACACGTAATAAAGAAAGCTAAAAATTCCAAATACCTTTTCCAATTGTGGGCAGACTAAGTTTTCATTCTTTCGCTTAAGAATAAATGGTAATTTAAATGCTTGAACACTCCTGAGCAATAGCTTTAGAGAGTTACGTTCTTCACAATGGTTGGAATATGCAGTAAATTAATTTATATTCATAAACTATGGACCAGTGAAACCAAACATTGAGTAGACAACACCTTATGCAATTTAATTAAACGTTCGTGTACAGTTCGCAGTCAGCGGTCTAGAGTTTGATTTTAAGTCTGAATGACACATTTGTTACGTAGAGGCTCACTTTTTTGTATCATTTTCACTTATTTTACCAAAGAAAAGTTATAAGAGCTAATTAATATATGAATATCACGGAATGAGAAACTCAACACTGGTGAGAAACTCAACACTGGTGAGACACTCAACGCACGGGAAAAGCTCAACATACACTCAACACTCAACATACACGAGACACTCAACACACACGAGATACTCAACGCACACTCAACACCCACGAGATACTCAACCCACGTGAGCAGCTCAGGGAAGGTGAGAAAACAAGACAGGGTCTCGTCAGAGCCAGAGGCGCGGCGGTTGAGTTTCTAATTCAACTGACGGCGGCCGCAACAAAGTTGAGTTTCTAATTCAACTGACGGTGGCCGCAACAAAGTTGAGTTTCTATTTCAACTGGCGGCGGCCGCAACAAAGTTGAGTTTCTAATTCAACTGGCGGCGGCCGCAACAAAGTTGAGTTTCTAATTCAACTGACGGCGGCCGCAACAAAGTTGAGTTTCTATTTCAACTGGCGGCGGCCGCAACAAAGTTGAGTTTCTAATTCAACTGGCGGCGGCCGCACCAAAGTTGAGTTTCTAATTCAACTGGCGGCGGCCGCACCAAAGTTGAGTTTCTAATTCAACTGACGGCGGCCGCAACAAAGTTGAGTTTCTTATTCAACTGGCGGCGGGGGCAACAAAGGTCTCATGATGAGGCCACGATATCTGCGCAGGTCACGGAAATCCGAGACAAGTTTGTGGACGCGACAGGTCTGCACATGGCGCAGCTGCTGCTGGCCGGCACCAGCTTCATTATCGCCACGACCTACCGAATGTTCTCGCAGCGCTGCTGGGCGCTCGTGTCGGCCGCCTTCAATAGCCTCCTCTTCCATACGGGCTTCATCGTGCTCACCTCCAGCGTGCAGGAGCTCTCTGACCATGTGAGCCATTTTGTGTGTCTATTTCGTAATGTTTTTGTGCTTATTTCCAGATTGCAAGAGCTCTGTTATCATGTGAGGGATTTCTTATTTCCTTTTCCGTGCTTACTTCCAACTCGGAAGAACTGTCTGATTGCTGCATGAGATTAAATTTCTTGGTCTCTTTTTCACTGCACTGTTCAAGCTTATTTGCAAAGTACAAAAGCATCGTTTGACTGCAAGCGGTAAAATTATGAATAACAAGTTCTTTCGGCGAAGAACAATAAGCATGGCGATGACAAGGTTGCAACATCTCCAATCACGCTTCTCTGAAATGCTGCGCATATTGTTTCTGAGTCGTAACAGTTGTTTCGCACGTGTTGTAAAAGTAAAAATCCTATACAGAGTAAAACATGCTACTTTAACACCTTGACTACGCAGTGATATACATGTGTACCTAGGAGTAAATTTCTCATTTACGTACCAATGAATGAATAGCATTTAGATTGCTTCACTCCATTTCTGATGATAGACGTAAGCGTACTACGTAAAATATTATCGTGATAACATTTATAGACATTTTATAGAAGATAAAAATGTATTTGAGCAATAAAGTAAGTTTTTCAACTCTGCTACATACAACCTAACTTAAGCAACTGTAGCAACCGTCCAAACGTAATCAAATGTGAATGTTCTTTTGTTCACCACCTGAAACACTGAGTTCCAAGTTCATGATATTATCATTGTTGTTAACCCTACTCAACTGACCCAAATTATTACGTAACTTTAACCCTAATTTCACGCTCGCCGGAAATCTTTAAAGACTTACATGATCACCCACTCCAGGATCTGGCATTTTAAAATCAGAATTTTTCTACTCACACTACCATTATCACAGCCACCCCCATTCCACTAGCACCGGCATCATATTGTCACTGACTTCAAAGCAAGGAAGGAACTGCCTCTCGGCAGCGAACTTCAAAGAAGAGATCGAGGAAGGAATGTAACAAGAAATACAACATATTAAGGTTATTTTCGAAAGAGGCCTGTAGAGTCCTCTGGGACGTTAAAGGGTTGAGGTAAATACTGAAAAAACTAAGCAAATTCTTAACATTGCTCCGACCCGGCCAGCTCTGGCTGGCGCACGAACAGTTCGGGTCATTTAAAAGAAGCACATTTGATCCCAAATTAAATCTGTTGCGGGCTGTTACACCGACTCATGAACGCTTGAAAGTCGGCGGCCTGCGTCTCATTGAGACACCGCTTGCAGCTGAGGTCAGCAAAATGCCCTGCTTGCTAATGTAGTTATTCAAGCTCAAAGTGTAGCCAATGCACCTGCCTCGACCCATTAAAGCGACCAATATAGAACTTTTAGAGTGTCGTACGCTAATATTTACCCTCACGCATTGCTTTCAAATTTGCGGAAATAATTTTTCGCGTCTTCTTTCTTATCTCTGCGAAGTTCAGAGATTGTTTTTTCTCATGCATTTTCCGTTCGCCAGATCCGGTGTTCTGCTGACGCGGTCTGCAAAAGTTTGATTTGCCACAATTTTTCTGCGGCTGAAGGAAACACGGTGAGCTTCTGATTGTAAACGGATATTTACCGAAGTGATTTGTGGAACTGCAGTTCGGTGAAGAAAAACGCGTGTATTCAGCCTTTGGACCATCGTGATCATGAAAACTTAAAACCGGTATAATGTGTGCCAAATAAATTAGTGTCTCGTGATGTTCATATACGCAAGGCATTTTGTTATACTTTGAAAATATTAAAAACATTTAAAATGACCATTAAGGACCTTAGTGAATGAGGCATTTTTCTTGATTCTTATTTCATTCTATATTGACATTTCCTAAATTGTTAAAAAGTATTTGGGCTGTGCAAGTGCGCGCTCTAAATGTATACGTTTTATTAATTCATTTTTTCCAAACTTGCATCCTCAATAGTATTTTTCTTGCTCATCAATTGCGTTCATATGAAAATCGTAAGGCTATTTTTGCACGAATCCCTCGTGCCATTTTTAGGAGAAGTCTATTTTAGTAATGCAAGTATTGAAAAACAAAAGAATGATGAGATTTTTTACGCAAGTACCTTCAATAAAAACATTGCTGACCTTCATAGCCCAACGGCTCAGATTCATAGTAGACTCATTCGCTTGGAATTTATTTAAATTTCAAAATTTGTTCCTTTTTTCGAGCACGTAATTAGTATAAGTTACTGATTTTTCCTTTAAATAATCTCAAGTTAACTCACAACGTTCACTTAAGCTGTCTTTATTTAAACAATTTGACACTCGTCCACGGCAACGAACTGATCACGCTGCCTTCACTAGCTTAGTTTGTGTGTAACTAGCTGATCGATCGTATCAATAACTAAGCTAGTCGATCACTAACTTCATTATTGTAAGCACGTATCGATTTCCGAAGTGTGAGTACTTTCAACTTGCTATCTTAAAGTTAAACGTACAACAGAACCTGCCAGTCGTCACTCACCGGTAACACGTATTTAATCTGAACGTATTTCTAATTCAACTGCTGTATCCAAGTTCAGCTTGTATTTAGCAGAAAAACAGCTCAGAAATTGTTCCAGAATGGCGCTACTATTGCCGCAAATTCAGGAAGTGACTTGGTGTATTATATTTAATACACGGATGCCTTGCTAAGCTAATGCAATCATTTTTCTCTCTCCTTAGAATTTCATGGGATCTCTGTTTGGAAATTTTAATGTGTTTTCAACATCTTGATAGTTTCAAGATCAAATGTTTTGAGGTAACTTGGATAGTTATTTCAACAGGTGCTCATACCATGCATGTGCCAAGCGTACAAGTCTAGCGACGGCAAAATGAGCTGTGCAAAAAAACTGCAATGACTTTATTTTCCAATGAGAAATTTAAACCACAAGACGTGGCATTATTTGTGAAAATAAAATTGATTCAATGCAGGTTACATCTGAAAATCTGCAATTAGAGACAGTTATTTTCTCAATAGTACAGGGAAAAATCTAGTTCATTGCTAACAGAAAAATTTCCAAATTTGTTGTCGAATACAATTCCAATAAAAAATCAGGATATCCCTAATACTCTATAAGTTACATGACACCAATGCGTCATTTTGACCCCGTACATAAGAACAATACCAAAATTCATACTGCAGTACACTATACTCTACAATACATTTACACTTAAACAGCATGTATTGAATTGACTTTGTTCCTCCAAAAGTATGACCCACATGTTCCTCTTAAAGTAAGTGTTTCCGAACGTAAGTTCCTCTCGCGTCTGAACAAACAGAATTGTCATGATTTACTTGGTTTCAAAACGTATGTTCTTCTCTCGTATGAACAAACAGAATTGTCATGATTTACTTGGTTTCAAAACGTAAGTTCTTCTCTCGTATGAACAAACAGAATAACCATGATTTACTTGGTTTCAAAAGTACATGTAAGCTCCCAGATCTGTTCAGGCGTGTATCATACACAGAGCGGCTCCGCCATTAGTGTCCAGAGAAATTCCAGGCTAAGCCTCTCTGGAAACCCGCAGCTGTCGCGTATTTTAGCTTTGTTTGTAGGTTATGTCTTCTAATTAAAGTGTTACCGAGTGTTAAACAGTGAGTTGGGTATAGCATATCTTTCGACAACGGTTTAATAATCTCAAGCAGAAGAACGATATGTTTACCTTTCATTTGAGGGAGCAGGAACTTAATTTCTGTGAGTTACTTAAATTATTATTTCATATCAATTGATGCAAAAATTACCTTCGGATGAATGAAAGTCACATATTGTAAAAATTATTTAAATAAAAGGTGAGTGCCGCTTTTCATCAGTTTTCTCTGATTTTTTTATGAAGTATCTTTCAAAAACAAGAAAATATTCGAATGGCAGCACACTCTAAACTTCAAATGCCTGAGCAAGAGGATACTCGCACTATAATCTTGAGGTGTGTTAAAGGATCTAAGTTGTGTAAATAATTTATTAAAACGTGCATCTAATAGCATAAAAAGTTGTTGGCATTGGGCAATGAATAATAATTTTATCGAGTACGTTTAATATCTGCTACGCTGAGATTCTCGTAAAATTTCCAATGTAATGTGGCTTATTTTTTGAGATCTTACTCGATCTTCATCCCATCTTTGTGGAATTGAACTACATCACTATACTCTCCAAGAGATTGATCGTACATAAAGACCAATCATTCATTGGCCATTTGTCGGTCATTTTTTTCGTGTTGCGTCTGACTTCACTAAATGGTCCGATCCACACAGCTCTCACAACCAAGCATAATCGCTTTCATCACAGCTACGTGCTTTTATCCTCATTTATCGATTTCACCACGAGTTTTCTCTGAATTCATCCAGTGATGAGAGTGTGAAAAGTGAGGAAAATAAAATGCATCAAAAATGATCTCGTCAGCGAGTATTTGTAAATAGTCTAATTGGACTCGCAAGTAGTTCGATAGCCCAACCTTCGATGCCACAAAGTACCGTTGACTATCCCAACAAAGACAACCTCAATTCAATACGCAAATTTCAAATTCATGGACTCAGGGAACGATGTAAAAATGTATCTATTGGACCAAGAGGTTCTCGCCACACTTTAATTCTACAATCGATCTGAAAAAAGCCTCTTCACTCATCGGACCATAAAACATTCTCCCAGTCATCGATACTTCATTCTCGATGTTTATTGACAAACAACAAACGTGGATTGTGATATTGTTAAGAACAAGGGCATTTTTTTGAGAAATGTCCCTGCGTACATTTACTTTATGTTCTCCAGCATACGCTGCATAATGCTCGTAAAAATGCATTATTTAGAATGCTCAGAAAAATTTCCATTTTCCTTGTTTCGATGACATCCATTTTGTCGTAACCAATTACCTCACCAAGCAACTTCTGCTTTTTTCGTTCAACACGTTTCAAACATGGCGCGAGAGAACCGGTCTCTAGGTGCAAGAATTGTTTTTACTTGGAATGAATTCTCTGTGTCGTTATGATGCGTATATCGGTTACGATATCCAGAGTGCACTTTACACAGATTTCCAAAGTTAATTTTACTAANTTTTATCCTCATTTATCGATTTCACCACGAGTTTTCTCTGAATTCATCCAGTGATGAGAGTGTGAAAAGTGAGGAAAATAAAATGCATAAAAAATGATCTCGTCAGCGAGTATTTGTAAATAGTCTAATTGGACTCGCAAGTAGTTCGATAGCCCAACCTTCGATGCCACAAAGTATCGTTGACTATCCCAACAAAGACAACCTCAATTCATTACGCAAATTTCAAATTCATGGACTCAGGGAACGATGTAAAAATGTATTTATTGGACCAAGAGGTTCTCGCCACACTTTAATTCTACAATCGATCTGAAAAAAGCCTCTTCACTCATCGGACCATAAAACATTCTCCCAGTCATCGATACTTCATTCTCGATGTTTATTGACAAACAACAAACGTGGATTGTGATATTGTTAAGAACGAGGGCATTTTTTTGAGAAATGTCCCTGCGTACATTTACTTTATGTTCTCCAGCATACGCTGCATAATGCTCGTAAAAATGCATTATTTAGAATGCTCAGAAAAATTTCCATTTGTCTTGTTTCGATGACATCCATTTTGTCGTAACCAATTACCTCACCAAGCAACTTCTGCTTTTTTCGTTCAACACGTTTCAAACATGGCGCGAGAGAACCGGTCTCTCGGTGCAAGAATTGTTTTTACTTGGAATGAATTTTCTGTGTCGTTATGATGCGTATATCGGTTACGATATCCAGAGTGCACTTTACACAGATTTCCAAAGTTAATTTTACTAACATGTCCTGAGCAAATTTTGCACAAATGTCCGGAGTACATTTCACACAGGTGTCCAGAGTATATTTTACACAGATGTCTAGAGTACATTTTTCAAAAAGATGAAAACTAATAATGCGAACGTTACCCAAAGCTGAAAAGCCCGTTCCGTTGGTCTTCATTTTTTCAGCGTTGAAAATATTATGCACATCAATTGAACTTAAAAGAGGTTGCTGCTCCTTGATAAACATTCAAAGAAATTTTCTCATAACTTCGAGCTCAAACAAAAAGACTCGTGAATAAAGCCTGGGAGAAAAATATGTAAGAACAAACGTACGACTTTTCAGGTGAAGCTGTGAGTGTTTGACTGATTTTTTGGTGCAATTTCTTATTTTCAGTTTTCGATATTAGGCCGTGATTTTTCAGTACAATTGCAACGTTGCTAGCGTATTTCACGTGTTGGCCGGCACGATTTGCATCAACGCTAAAATTACGCTACGTTGCCACAGATTATGGGCACCCTGTACAGCTTCGACCGCTGCAGTAGGATTAACATCAACGGCTGGTTCGACCTCGACAGGAGCACCTACATCAAGGTGAGAGCTAATTAGCTTCAAACGACACAATTGTGATGATGACTTCCTTTAATTTATTAATTTATGACAGCAATCGTTGACTGGTCACTATTAATTTATGACAGCGATCGTTGACTGGTCACTATTAATTTATGACAGC
>JACJUY010000675.1:0-24460 GCA_014220935.1 Platorchestia sp. MABIK
ATTATGCAAGATATGGGCTGTCTTGCATGGGACTTTAGTAAGGAGCAAGGCTGGATTTGCGACAAAGGTGCTCATTTGTTGATGTGCATGCACAAAAAAAAACTAGTTTCAAATTTTCAAAATGTCAATTTCTTAGTTTTAGACGCATTATTATCTACGTCCACCCATTATTCTTTCAACAATATAAACGACTGCCGCAGAAGTCTATAAGGTCCTCTGTGAGTATAATAGGAGACTGTTCTCCAATGCATTTGTAAGAGCTGGCAATTCGTCTGGGGTCATCAATTGTAAGGGGCCGGCAATGTGGAGGCATCGGCCCGACGGTGAGCCCGCTGGGGTCATCAGAGTTAGGTGCCGGTGGCACAGACTCCAATGTCCCCAGATTTGGACACCGCCCACCCCTCTCCCTCCACCTCCGTAACACCACAGCTAGCTCAGGTTGGGTTAGGTCAGGTTGGGTTGGGTTGGGTTTGTTAGGTAAGGTTAGGAAAGGTTAGGTTAAGTTAGGTAAGCTTAAGTTAGATTAGGAGAGTGGTTGTAACTTAAAATAATGATTTAATATAGGTTAATTTCCATATTGTACTATAGTGTTCATTTTCTCACTACTCATTTTGTTTATAATGCAGTGAATCATACTGAGTATTATTGACTACACATACAACGAACAGATAGTTAAATAAACCTGAGTAGTAATATGTATATAGTTAACTAATTGGCGCGAGTGACAACTGCATTGTTGCTGCTACGGAGGGGGAGGGAGAGAGTTATAATGATTTAATACAGGTTAAATTTCATATTCCGCTGCAGTATTCATATTCTCAGTGCTTGTATTGTTTATAAAAAAGTGATAAATAATAACTGTACAACAAACAGTTACTTTAATAAAACTAAGTAGTTCTATTTAGTTTAGAAATTGGCGCGAATTGCAACCTCGCAGTGGTGCTACGGAGGTGGAGGGAGAGGGGTGGGCGGTGTCCAAATCTGGCGACATTGGAGTCTGAGCAGCCGGTACCCATTTCCGATACCTGGGTTGAGTGGAGAATTGTGGCTGAATTCTTCTTTTTTCTAAGGCCGCAGTCACACGGAGACCAAATGGTTAAGTTTCATCATAATCATCTACAGTCAGCGGCACTAGTCAGTCTGTCCAGGGTCAAGAAAAAAAAGGTTTTCAGCCTTAGTTTGACCAAACTGGTCCCAAACTAAGGCTGAAATCTGACGGTTTCGTGGCGCGAGACAGACCGAGTAGTACCGCTGACTGTAGATGATTATGGTGAAACGTTACCATTTGGTCTCCGTGTGACTGCGGCCAAAGGAGAGAAATCACTGTGCATGGAAACACCGAAAAATCGACATCTTCCTGTGAAGGGTGCGTTCTTAACCATTCGGCCACAGTGCCCATGTCCACGGCGATCAAGTCCATTTGGTTCTAATGTATTTCATCTGTCAATTTTTTTTGAAAAATAATTTTTTTTGTTCTCTTGGGTGTAAGGTTTAGTCTTAACCGCATATCATTGCTCAGTAATAGCTGCATGTTTATCACTCATTAACTAAATAAGGTTGACAACACTATTTTATTTTAATGATTTTAAATAATTTTAAATTTTTCAACCTACGGGAATTTTCGATTGAATATTAGTAATAGTGATTCTGGTCCAAAAAGATAGATAGGTTACCTCTATTTTTATCCATGTTAAAGATTTGTTCAAACATTTCGTCCGCGCGCTATAGATGAGTCTGGAAGGAAGAGCCTATACGAGCTTCTGCTGAAAGGAATGTATTAATTGCCAACTCCATGAACTTCAACAAAAGTGACAAAACATACCACTTTTGGAGTAGAGTAGTGTAATATTTCATGATCAACTACTTCTTTCGTTGTGTGTACAATAAAACAGCTAGCTCCTAATGTTATCTGTGAAAGATTATACTGTTTGAAACAAAAGTTAATATAAGCAATTTCTGAAATAAATTTAAACTAAATGTTACGAAGTACTCAATGATAGTATGTATTCAGAAGTAACTCAGTCGATTCATAATCAACTGTGCACCAGAAATGTCCTAAAAGTCTTCAGTGGTCGCCGTCAACTTTAATATTTTTAAATATTCGTGAAGGTATTCAAAGACCAACGGAAATATCACAGTAGTCAAATATATCTGAAAGTAGCGTGTCACAACTCAATTTCTCCACTAATGTGAGATATCGTGTTCGTGTTTCAGGCTCAAATTTCGCATGTTGCTCACAAATATTTAGTTAATTTTCTCTGTAATGATACTCACCTCACCGTATTTTTTCTCCAAAATCAATTAACCTATGAAACAGGGTATGAGAGGCGGTCTGCTAATGGATTCATTAAAACCAATAGTTTTCCTATCACTGAAGAGTGATAAGAAAATATTAAATTTCCGTAGACCCACTGGATCTGACATAGACTAGGCAAAAATTCTTTAAATTTCTCGTTGATCGGCACGCTCGCTGAGTATTTCATTAAGCAAAGTGATCAGTGTGTGTCCGTTGGCAGCATCTCCGAAGTTGCTCATGACCTGATGTTCCAGTTTCGACTTCTTTGCCCGAAGTCGAAGACTTGGTAGCCTCTTGTACAAACAGGGATAAAAGATTATTTCGAGGATCCCAACAACTTCAAATTGGACGCAACTCTGAGCAAAACTGCCTCTGAAACTTCCAATTTTCAATCCGAAGCCATTCACTTGAACCAAAGTTTATTAATGCTATGGGAACATTTGTAGAGATAGTCCACTGGACAGTTAACTGAATGTGTTAAATTGCAGCACGTGTGTTGTTCGCTGTGTGTGTGTCTGTCGTGCACAAAGTATGTGTACATCGAGCACGAAATGTATATGCGTTGTGCTCTAGTCTAGGAGTGCCTGTGCGTTGTGCCATAGGTGTGTAAGAGTGTGTTGTGCCCTAGGTGTGTAAAGTGTGTCATGCTCTTGGTGTGGGAGCGAGTGTCGCGTACTAGGTGTGCGTGTGTGGTGTACGAGTGAATGCGGCACCACAGGAATCCTACAGCTCGGGAATCCACATATCGAGAGGTACTAAGTCCTCAAAATGCGATGATGGTCAACCTTCTTTAGCGTATATTTCTTGGTAGACGGTACTTTTGGGATCCTTCTTTGGAGACGACTCTTGCACTTGAGATTGTTAATTTTCTTTTTCTATGCCACCGCAGTTCACACAGACAGTAACCTTGATTCGCACAATTTATCTTGACAGTTGAGTAGAAATAGGTTCAATAAAATCAAATAATAACTGTATTGTTTAATATAAAAAGTTGAAGATCAAGTCAGGCATCCCTGAATAAGCTACAGTGATGTTTAAAGACACGATTGTAAAAAATTAAGAATAAACAAAGTTCAACAAGACAGGTATGAAAGTTTCAATTTCATTTCCTATTATTTTTGCAACTGAAAAAATAACTTCAAAATCAAATGCTGTAGGTTATTCTAGTCGCAAGAAAGTCAAGGGTAAATTGAAAGCGTCTTTCATATTGAACTTGCAAACTGTTCTAGAATGAGTGGAAACTTTTATGTTTGAACGCATTCATAGTTTGTTGTAACATTGTTTCTAATACCACATTTGGTTAGAATATAGCGCATGAGCGTTAACAACATGCTGTTTGCGGACAGTGAGAAAATTCCGCAGATTTAAAGACTTACCGACGACAAAAATATAAATGACAACAGCGTTTCCAATTGTAAACAATACACTATCCTCTTCAACTAAAAAATAATATGATTTCCTGAACATTGAATACACAACGAACGCTAATAATTCATGCATTATGGATTCCACTGAGAACAACGACAAAACTTTACGAAGTCTCATCGGTACATTTGGTTACAGTAGACCTTACGTATTTGGCAGTTTATAGGACAAATATACATCACTGTGCTACCTAGATAGAGGCACTGCGAGGTAAATGCAGTAGCGCCTCGTCTCAACGTCGTCCTTTATGTGATAGAAGGAATAGAATATGTTAGCCATTTGGGTAGATGAGATATAGTTTATATACAACTGTACGATGGGACTAAGATGACAAAATTTAATGTCTTCATTACAAATAACATGAGTGGAGTCTCGGAAACAAACATGATGTGGTCACACAGTGACGTAAAATTTGTGAAATCCATGATATCGAGCGTTATGTTAACGATAAAATGTAGATAAGAAAATTGCATACTGTTAAGAGAGCATGTTAAACATTATTCATGTGTAATTACGCTATGTGAGTTATATGTCTAGTTTCTGGGAGTCTTAAAAAACTATCAAGCCCTACCTCCCAAAAACACGAAGAGAGAAGAATACAGGAACATATTGTACTTGAGCAGGCAATCACTGCTCTGACTTTTCTACTTGGCTGCTACTTCGGTGAGTGAAGGATAATGTCGCGGAACTCAACACCAACACCGACAACTCTTTCCTGCAACTATCGATAATTAATCTTGTTTGGGCGGGCAAAGATAAGCGATTGCGACGCTGACTGGGAAAGGCATTTAATGTACTGTCCTACTACCGGTTTAGGAATCCTGCTTATTTTCTTAGGAGAGAAAATGAAAGATTCCAGGAACGATTAGCCGGAGAGCAATGTCTACCAACTCTCCTTTAGAAGGAAACAGAACGTAAAGAAAATTAATTGGTCGCGAAATGAAAGGACATTGACCTTTGATAGATGACTACACAATTCGAACGTTTTCCTTCTGGGAGTTTGTAAATACGTATAAATTAAGAACAAAACACGTTCGTATTTTTACTGAGGATCTTCCTTTGAGCACAGCCAGCGAAATTATCTACAAGGCAGTCGTCTTGGATGCACAACATTTGTAGGCATGACATTCACTCCGGTGTAATATTTGTACATGCACTCCAGTCTCGTTCTTCGACATCTCCCTTGAAGAACCAAAATATTTATCACTGGATATTTATTTCCCCTAATTAAGGCAAACATGTAAAAACACACGGGCACAAAAATGAGAAATATTTCACTTACATTTACAACTCACCTATCTATATCCTTGGTCGCCTGTACTTTTGTACAATATTTACACATACAAAAAAGTGTGACCCTACAATGTTTTCATAGAAAAAGTATGAAACATGAACACTTCAAAGGAAAAAATAGGCAGCAGGTTTGCTTGGTTAGCAGACGACGTTTGCTACGTTGCATGGGAGTTTGTCAAGTTTTGAAGATAATGTTAAAGAAATACTAAATCAAGTGCACTGCTGTGGCCATCGATTACGGAACCAGATAAAGAAAAGACCATGGTAAAACTGCGTGCGTCGCAGCAAAATCATTGGGAAAAATTCTGAACTTAAAAGTTTCTAGGCCTGGCGTTTTTCACGAGGACTAAGAAAGAGTCATTCCTGTGTTCCCTTTAGCAGCACAGCGATGGTTGCAGTGCTTCTGTTCTGGACCGAACCAAATAAAGGGATGCCTTTGACATTCTTTTCTTGCTTTTTGCCAACAGAGTTTCTGGTATCCGTTTAGTCTCGTAAGTGCAGAAACTGTGCAGAAAGAAGAGTTCTCGATGCCTCCTATTCTGAAATAGAACGAACGACATCTAGTGTACGTCTTCCAAAAATTCAAACGCTTAAGGATCAGATGGCATTGAAGAATAAAAACAAACAAATATAAAATAATCTATAACCAAAACTCTGTGATTTGTCTTCAGGAGTAATCTTACATATCCATACAGTACAGCCCCATATTTTCTTAAGTTAATGAACATGATAAATTTACAACATTTGTTAACCGTTATATGGAATGCAATGTCGTTTTTAATGTTGCTGACAAAATTTACAGAATTCATGCTTATATACAGTCATTCTATATTAATGGAACACAAAGGAAAACTGCTATAAGTTTACACTGAAATTAGCACATCTTCTTGCGCAGTTATTTCCGTTTCGAGATAAATTCATGACCGACACTAGGAAATACTGACCACGGTCTACATTTCGTTCTGGTCAGTTCCTAAATAAATGCTCAAATACTCCGCCGCCCAGGATTATGGCTTGTTATTTCTTCAACAATTCTGGCGGTTAAAGTCAAGTTAAGAGCGCAGAACAAATCCGACGGTGTTGAAATTAATAAGAAAGCATAGTCCACAATTAACATTGAGCTGCTTGTATTTAGTGACTTCCTGAGGGGAATGTTGTTATACAAAACATGACAGGTTCTGCAGAAATGCACATCGTCCTTAATAATGAAGAGCGAGCTATAGTAGTATGGCATACTAGTGTCTTTTCAAACAGGGGAAAAATTGCTTCAGACCTGGACGCTTTTGAATACTTGAAAGCGGAAGGAAATAACATTCTGCTATTCGAATGTTAGCATTCTGCTAACATTCTGCTATTTATGCACACGTTTAGCAGTGGAATATCGTATCGCTGATAGAGCGTATGACAACGATAAAAAGCTTCAAATAAGCTTTAAGTTCGGAAAGACGACCTTTATGGCCCGCATACTGAAAGAAATTTCACGAGAGTTTTCTAACAACGCAAAAAGTGGGCTTCTTTTCAAATCACTACGACCTATCGTCCTTTTAGATTTGTATGCATTTCACCAAAGCAATAAAACGGTGACGCAATGCACGGTATAGTTGCAAATGAGGCCTTTCAAAAATATTCGCAAAGAGATCAATGAAAAGAGCTTAAAACTAAAACAAATCATCAAAGGACATAATAATCACCGAAACTAAACTATTACTCAACAACACTCTGAGACAAATATTGATTCACTAGAACAATCCAACAGAAATAGACAATGAACAGAGCAAATGTGGACTTACAACACTTACACAATAGCCGACTGACTTAGAAGTACAATCATTAACATAATAACTTAGTCATAAGATATTTACAAGGGGCACCTTGGTGTTCGCAGAGCAAAATGATTAAGTTACAGAACAACCATATAGGGGTAAATAAAACGGGTAAGAAAAGGGAAGTACTGAAAGAAATGAGCGAATGGTATTTTGAGGTGCCCTGGCAGTGCAAGGCTGTCAGAACTTCTTGTAAATGCGAGCAAATTTGAGGACCAAAGCTTGTTGCGGTACACTGATGAGATCGACGAGTCCATGATTGTGGGTACGCGCTAACGATTAACGTCAACTCAGGGTGACTGCTGGCAGTGAAAAAACACGATATCAATTCATGTTCTACATTACAAAAAAAATGAATGTTAAAGCAAAAAAAAGCTAGAGTAAGTCGTTTTCCTTGAGCGTTTTCAAAAAAGCCTACGCAAAAAAAAATGAAGACGAATTTGAGATGACAATGCACGCAAACTTGTAAAAATTGGTTGCAAAAACATGGCATACCACTTGTTGTTTTCTTTAGCGACTTGAAGGATACGTAATACAGTGAGAATGAGGGACGAACTTGAGATACGAATGTAATCCTGGAAAAAATCTTTGAAGGAAAAGAAATTAAAGCTTCGTTACTTAAGAGTATCGCTTGTTAAAATGATTCGAAGCAGCGAAATTTAAGATATGAAATCATTTCGATACAATGCAATGGTGACTTTAAACAAGACTTTTGTAGAGTTCGCTATTCATATATACTGATTAAACGCTCCTGAGAGAAAAAATGAAACGCAAATTCAGCTTCAATTCTGAAGCAAGAATAAATGAAGCATTATATGCAGATGAATTTTGAAACATCTGAAATAAACACTTTTTGTCCAATACGTTCTCCACAAATGAAGAGCATCAAGAATAGGTCACTATACACTGGGTCACTGAATAGTTGCTTGCACGGTCATGAAGGTAGTATTTTTGCGCAGTAAAAAAGTTATCACCATGACGATACAAAATTGAACAATAAGGGCTACAATGGAGGCCCTAGAGCACCAGCGTATCATCGAGGGCATTGACAGAGGGTAAAATTACTTTAAGCCCTGGATTTTATGAGAGCAATGCATTGAATTAGCTAACATGAGGGTCCGTCACACTCAGTGCATCAGTGCCAACTAACTTGACATCTACGTTATGCACAGTGTGTCGATATTTCAGTACCAGCGGACGTGATGTCTATGAAGGAAAATACTGAAATCAGTATCGACGTAACAAGACGGCCCTCTCTGTCGATACGCTGGTGACCTAGGGGAACTAAAGTTCTATCTTCGCTAGCACCAAGACTCCAAGCCGTCGCGCTCCTGGTACACTTCAGCGAGGGGGTTCACGCTCTCATGGTACCCTTCACCCCCCGTTTCCCTCAGCCTTTGGTAGGGGGTGGGGCTCCCTAAGGAAGGATCGGCGGCAGACGGCCGTCTTTCTGACACATTTCCTTGCTGGAACCGCGCTCTTCGGTACCGGCGAGCGGCTTCTTTGCTCACTGGAGGGAAGTCGCATTCGCTGTCTGTGAATGAAAAACGAACATTTAATGCACCTTTATCCAAGTTTGAGTCAACGCACTTGGATATGTTGTTGGAAAGCTTGACAAATTAGTACTTTACTTTGATGTAGAGCGAAAATCAAATCTCTGTCTCGGGATACATGAAAAGAGTGTAGAATGTTTGAACGATTGCATGAGAACAGACATACGAAAAAACTGTTCAAGAGATACTGATTCAAATAGAAGTGTAAAACGTCTGAAACCTCTCACTCAAAATGAAAAATTTATTATTTAAAGAAAGTCAACCTCAAACTACAAACCGCTCATTGGGACGAACAACATCGTAACTCAAAATTCTGGAAAATTGACTTATCCATACTGTTAAATTCGCCATTTCGCTCTACGTATTTTGATAAAAACCTCATAACTGTACCTTCAAAATTGACCGAGATGAAGGGTTCCATTTTTCGATCAAAACTAATTCCGTAGAGCAGTTTGTAAAGTTAAAATCATTTCACCTGAAAAATCAAGAATTTCGACTTGTGACGTTGTCCTTTCAACGAGCGAAATATTCTGCATGTACTAGCCACATACTTGGATAGAAATAGCATTTTGGGTTATGAATATTACAGTACCTACGTGTGAGTTAAATTGCATCAAATATTTAGATACATCTTTGATGAAGAAGTGTATTTTTTCAATTTTTAAAAAATCTTGCAGCCTTTGAGTGCGCAAAACCTAATTTACTCCCCGTTCAGCATCAAAACTTTCCACAAGCGGCAGAAGATGAAATATGTAAATCTTTCCAGCATTTGAGGACTTTTTGCTCCGTACTTATACTTATGAAAAAATCAAGGAGACCTACAAGAACTTGTGTATCACCCAGTTTATTTTGCAATATTTGTAAATATTTGCATATTTGCAATAAAATATTGCAATACGCAAAATTTTACTGATGCATTGCTAGGAAAAATATATTATTTATGCTCTTTGAATTGTTCAAAGAAGAGAGCGCATTGCAGAGCATTAGGAGCAAATTTGAGGGCTATAGATAGCAGTAGGCTGCTTAGATATGCTCAAATTCCTTTTTATGCAGTAAAATTGATGAAATGGAAAATTATCGAATCAAAGCGTTCAATCCTCCCTTACTGGCATAGACCATTTTAAAGAATGAAAAATTACAACGCTACTAGTAATTTTTCGCACTCAGTGAATGATGACAGCGTAGATGAACGTTCCCTCTTAGAAAAATTACGAAAACAAATTAAAAATAACAGTAAAAACGTCCCTTTGCTCGAACATCGCGTCAGCTGAGAAAATAGTCGAGCGGCATATACATAAACGTTCTATGTTATTGAAAGCTCTTGAAGATATCTTATGATTTGAAAATTTGAACTAATTCCATAACTATTTTGTACTTTATTGCGACCAAAATACCATTATACCACTACACTAGTCAATGTTTCACACGCTAATACTTTACTAGACTTAAATTTTCTCAGAGGATATTAAAATTCAGCACCATTGTGCACTTAATTTAGAAAGTCAGTTGGCCGAAAAATCTAAAAATGAACCTGTAACTGAATTTTTGTACTTCCTTATATGCAGTACTCATTCATTTACATGTTTTTTCGAATGATGTAATTTTAAAATGTTGTAAAAATCATGAGTAAATGAATTAGCGGTTACGATTAAAGCCTTTTAAAATTTGAGAGGGAATTTAGGCTTATGCATTAAGTATAAGGATAAAAGAATTCGTCCATGCATGGCAAATGAAATCAATGGTCTTCTCTAACTGCAGGACGCATCCGTACCTGTGAAAACGGGCGTTTTTCGAAAAAAAATGCAAGTCACAAGGTTAAGGCAATTTTTGAAAAAAAAAGTTTTCTTGAGAGAAACTTGCGACAATAAATCACTAACCGAGGCTTTCGTTCTCGCCGTTCTTGTCTTTGTTGCCGTAGAGGTCATTGAGGCGCTCGAATTTGGGTCCCCATTGTTGGAAGTCGTCGTAGTTGGCGGGCTTGTCTGCTTCTGAAGATCCTGAGCGTGGAAAAATACAACACGGATGTCAGGAATATTATCTTACATTTGCATGAGGGTACTTCTCATGTCTATGTTCGCCAGCAGAGAACAGTTAGCGAAAAAAGGCGGTATTTGCTCCATCCGCAAGTAAAGAGAGTAAATGCACCTATTAAGGTTATTTAGAAATTATATTTTTTTTCAAAGCCAGCTGCAAAGCACGTGAGTTATTCTCCCTAAATTTTTGAATTTCGCCTGTAGTGACGGCTGGTAGAGCTTGCGCTGACACCTCGTAAAGTACTGTTGACTTAGCGACAGTTCTCGAGCACATTCGAATAGAAAGACGTGACAAGGGCTTTGAACTAAATGCTCACAAGATGGACTTCCGGATAACACTCCGGAAAACGATAAACGGAAATGGTGAGGATTCCACAAACGGCTTTGTTTTTTGAGAAAAGAGAGTGGCTTTGAAATTTGAACAATTCAAACGTTGAAACCCACATAATG
This sequence comes from Platorchestia sp. MABIK, assembly GCA_014220935.1. Lineage (NCBI taxonomy): Eukaryota > Metazoa > Arthropoda > Malacostraca > Amphipoda > Talitridae > Platorchestia > Platorchestia sp. MABIK. The sequence goes on from JACJUY010000675.1 coordinate 10,874, forward strand.
ATTTATCAACGCGTAACAATAATTCTGTCTACATGAATTTTAATTACTTGCACGGGAATCTACAATCTTTTTAAAGACTACAATAGAGATCGAATAATTCAAGCATAAGTATATGCAATGAGTTTCAAAACAAATTAAACTAAGCCACAAGCAACCAAAACCAGGAAAAAGAACTTTAAGACCTGCTTGACGCCAGTTTGGAGAACGTCCATCATTCCCAAATTATACGCGACCAAAAAGACCTCCATTTTCCCGTTAAGAAACAATCTCAGTTCAGACCTGAGCCCAACGAAGACAAGGAGGCGATGCTGAGGTCATCACCCTCGTAGCAGTAGTGGCGGACGTTATCAAGGCACTCCGGCTCGCTGGAGAGCCGCTTGAGGGAGTCGTTGATGTAGTCGCTCACCCGCCAGCCCTCAGGGATGCGCGCGAGCGGGGCGCGAGTCAGGGGCTCGTTGTAGGTTACGTCTGGCAGCGCTCGCGGCGCCGCTGGGGTAGAGGAAACACAATGTTCGGTCATCACGGAATTATACTCTTTGAATTAAAAAAGCAGTATTTGGTTATCACGGAAATGCAGTCTTTGAATTAAAAAAACAGTATTTGGTTTTCACGGAAACGCAGTCTTTGAATTAAAAAAGCAGTATTTGGTTTTCACGGGAACGCAGTCTTTGAATTGAAAAAGCAATATTTTGTTATCACGGAAACGCAGTCTTTGAATTAAAAAAGAAGTATTTGGTTTTCACGGAAACGCAGTCTTTGAATTAAAAAAGCAGTATTTGTTTATCATGGAAAAGCAGTCATTGAATTAAAAAAGCAGTATTTGGTTATCACAAAAATGCCGTCTTTAAATTAAGAAAACCCAATGTTCGTCCATTACAAAAATCCAGTCTTTAAACTAAGAAAACACGATGTTCATTAATAACAGAAATGCAGTTTTTAAACCAAGAAAAAATAATTTTTGGGCACCATCAAAATACAGTTCTTAAATTGATAAATTGCAGAACGAAATGATCATAAAAAAATTAACTAGAAAACGAGAGAGGAGGTAGACATTTCAATCAAGTTGGCGCACGTCACACATCACACTGATTTATAAAATTCCCTATGACTTGTGCCATGATGCAATAAAGGTTGTGTCATGGGAATGTTCATGGTAATTATTACGAACTAATTACTACATACGAACAAGGCAACATGCAACCGCACACAGACAACCGGAAACTTCAAGACAGTCGAACCTATTGGTTCGAATTTAGACGTAACAAACTATCAGTCTGGAATAATGAACCAATTTATCCATTATTGAAACTTACGCGAAAATGTTAGCATTATTCAGCACTGAAAAGATCCGAGAAAGTTATTATCTCATTTCGATCTTTGTTTGCCTCATCTGAAATTTATTCGATCTAGGAAAAATATTCGTCGCAGCGAACAGCTAGTCCATAATTGCATTTGTCAGAAAATTCCGTTGCTGAATAATCCAATATCCTGACTGAGTTTCTTTTTTCACTAATTTCGAGCGATGAGCGCTTCAATTACATGACCGTCAGCAGGTCCACGAGACGCAACAAGTTTGTGTTGAAACAAGCCCCCTGCTCCACTACTGGCATTTTCTGCGTCTGTAGTGTTTGAAGTGCCCTTCGCATCGTACATATTGTACGCGGCAGAAGAAACTTAACCACAGAAATTAAGGTAATTGAACAATATTGCAATGTTCAACAAGAAAATTGACAGCCTCCTTCCCTCTTTTTCTCCCCAGCGCGCGGGAACTCATCGATTAAGTGGAGTGTTTATTTTAGTTTGAACGGAGGGGGGGAGATGATGAGGGCAGTGCCGCCATGGCTGTAGCGTCGCCCGTGGCGCTCGTCCTCAAGTGAAGCGTTAATCGCCGGATTTGAAGCAGCTCAGAATTCAAGAAAACAATGAAAATAAACTGCTGTTTTAATTTCCTGAGATTCTACAAGCGTTCGAGATTCTACAAGTGTTCAAGATTCTACAAGTGTTCAAGATTCTACAAGTGTTCAAGATTCTACAAGTGTTCAAGATTCTACAAGTGTTCAAGATTCTACAAGTGTTCAAGATTCTACAAGTGTTCAAGATTCTACAAGCGTTCGAGATTCTACAAGCGTTCGAGATTCTACAGGAGTTCGAGATTCTACAAGTGTTCCTCGATACTTCTGGAGTCGATTTTACAACATCGTTACTTTTGGTTCCAAATTTTCAACCCTGCTGCAACCAGTATCGATGTTACAACCCTGCTGCAACCAGTATCGGTGTTACAACCCTGCTGCAACCAGTATCGGTGTTACAACCCTGCTGCAACCAGTATCGGTGTTACAACTCTGCTGCACTCAATAATGACGTTAAAACTTTAATACTTCTGATAACGAGGCTACAGCCTTGTCACACCCTTACTGGTCCAACTAACGACACTATAACCTTAATATTCAAAATTGAAATATGACCCTAATGCTCGAACAACTCCAATTCTTAGAGATGTTATGAGCTATGTTTCCGTAGAACTCTACGTGCCGTCCCAGATATGCATCGCTAGCTTAGCAACGAGAGTGGCTTCTGCCATTGAGAGCACAATGCAAAAGAAATTAAGGTTAACGAACTAATATTCGACAAATTAGAATATTCATTCGATATTTGTTTGGTTTAGAACGGAACGTCTTTGAATAAATATTAATTTTAGAATTCATTCAGAGGAGACGCTCTGCTCTCTATCAAGACCTCTGAGCGCCGATAATTTACCGAGGGAGAACGTGCGCGCCGAATAACACTGATGCTATATTATTGGGAGACGCGGAGATACATTGTTCCTCTCTCAATATCCCATTCCTGCCAATACCATCCCGCACGAGCATAAACAATGCGCGTGCGGTGTGGAATAAATTGCACTCGGATCTTGCATTCAGGAGACAGGCAAAAATCAACAGTAGCGGTAAGCCCGCATGCAGACAACGTTAGTTGCAAGGCCAGAGTTTAGTTCGGAGGATGATAGTAGTCAGGTGGAGGTGCAGCAGGCGACCGGCCTAATTCCTTTAGGCTTGCTTACTGCGTTGTTGAAGTTTTACTGGGATGTACATAAATCGAGTTGTTGAAGTCTCGCTAAAGATGTGTTAAATGTTGCGTTGTTCAAGTCTTACTTACGATGTATCGAATATTGTACTGTTGAGGTTTTACTGAAGAGGTATTAAATATTGCGTTGCTGAAGTTTTACAGAAATAAATTAAATGTTTTGTCGTCGGAGTTTTTAAAAATATACTGAATATGGCGTTGTTGAAGTCTAACAGAAGATTTATTAATTTATTAAATGGTGCGTTTTTGAAGACTTACTGAAGATGTATTAAGTATTGCATTGTTCAAGTCTTACTAGAGAAAAAATGAATATTCCAAGTTCTTAGAGATGTGTCATATAATCTTACACGTCTAGTCATAGTCAAGTATTATAACATAATAACCAAGTCACCAAGATCAGTTTGTGTTAGGTAAGATAATATTCTAAAAACCAAATGATCGGAAGATACTGTCTACTGACGTACTCACACGTAAGAAAGCACACCTGAACCGGGTGTAAAGAAGCTCATCACGCAGTAACGCAATGTAGCAGCTAGGTAGGCACGTAAAATGTTCCTCTTCATTAAGCGCGCTTCATTAAGTGTTTCTCTTAAAGCAGACTCTTAAAGCGCAGACTTTGCAAACGCAGACTTCGCAAACGAAGACATCGTAAAATGTTCTCCGTTGAGACAACGGGGAATAATTCATGACGTTAGCGTAAGACAACCTACAAAATTGCGAATACGTCGCTCGCAAACTCACGCACCGACGCATGAATCAAGTTTAGGGTGATCGGAAGCGTGTGCAGCGCGCTTGGCTGTCCGTTGTTCAGGAGAAAAGTCACCGACTTCCGCTGTCCGTAATGGACTGCCGGGAACTATGCGTCTTACAGGGGCTCCGAAGTCGCGGGCAATTGTGACCGAGTTCGCCGTACGAATAGCATTGGATGACTCCAAGTCCCTCTCACAGTTCGGAACGAACACAATGCTACCAAGGAAATGATGTCGGAGAGAAAGACGTCTCCGGTTTAAAAATGAGGATGAATGATCTCGCTCGTTGGAAGCGCGCAAATGAATGTATAATTGCTGCGTGTTGTTTTATCAAACTGTGAAATTTTGCTTCGAGAGTAACACCGACACACAATGAACGAGTCAAAATTAAAATACGCAGAGTATCCCAAATAAAATAACTTCTGGTCTTTATGTTAGCGGTAGGCGTTTCTAATTAAGGAAATTAATTGAAAACAAAAAGTGGAAACAAATTAAAGATGTGAAAACAATGGTTTCGAAACCAAAAATCTGAACTGCAGGTAATCCGCCATTTTCTTGATTGATGTAACAAAAACTGGAGAGGTTGAATAAAAATTCAACACTGTAAATGACCTCGCAAATTAGGAAGGAAGGAAAAATAAAAGGATGAAATGAATGATTTGTCTGCAACGAGCAGGATGCATGCGAAACTATTTTTACATCAAGGTAACCTTTTATATTACTTGCATAACACAGTAAAACTCGAGCTTCCATGTTCAGAATTGCCTCACTGTACCTCGCTCACTATGATCGCAACAAGAAAAGTTCTAAATGCCAATGATTTTATTATTTCCCCCACTTATGAATCAATTACACATCAATGAATACTTAACTCGGTGCAAATTACTGTAGAAATAACATTTAAATTGAGATAGAAAACGTTTAATGAGCACAGAGTAAGCATGCTAACGATAGATGAGACCATTTAAACTAGTCATATAGTAGACATTTTATTTAGTTCTGCCTTGATTTAATTATTACAATGATTACAAAAGTTGCCAATTATAATTGCAAGGAAAATGGACACAAGGTGCACGATAGCACTCATACAGTTATGTACACTTCATTACAATAGCCAAAAAATTACTTATAGTATGTATTCACTTCATCATCGAGGAAGAAAAATAAGTTAAGTGGATGCGGAGGCCGTCAGAAATAGCGGCCTTCAGTACGGGAATGTTCGATAATTGCCATTGGGGGAAATGAGTTTGTCAGCCTTCATAGCGTAGTCAATTCAGCAACTCCACCACGCATGATTTCACTGGAAGAGTCAATCCAATAACTCCACCACGCATCAATTAAGAGCACTAACTAGCATGTTACCCTCTACAGCTGGCCGATTGTAGCCAATTGCTCAGAAATCCAACGGCTGCTAAGAGCGCTGCTTTTCTAAAAACCAACAGCATTAATAAAATGGTTCAATAATGATCAAAATCACTTTAAATTTAGTTTCGCTTGCAATATTCTTGCAACCCAATAACATAAAACCACCACACTCAATTCACTGGATTTCAGCCGCCGCCACACTCAATCCACTAGCTTCCAGCAGCAGTCAACAGCCACACTCAATTCACTGGACTCCAGGTCCTCCATCACTGGACATGAGGAGGTCCAGCTCCAGAAGCCCTCGCAACAGCATCATCAAGACCAGCAGCCCGCATGTCCCAGGCCCGGAATCGACAGGCTCCTCTCAGCCCTAATGGATAATGGACAAGCACGGCAGTTGCCCCCAACATGACCCAAGTTGCTCCATCAAAATTCAAACTTACTAAAACGGCCTCGAGCCCTGTGCGCCAAGAGCGGAATTGCACCGTAAGTGGTGCGAGATGGAAATTCCGGAGCTGCGAGCAAAATACAAGACCTGGTTCGTAGCATTGTGGTCGAATATGGAGGTGATTAATGGATGGACCTGAGGGCGAGACAATGCAGACAGACATTCCACAGACCTACAGTTACTGAAGTTGCTCTAACGTTACTGAGGAAGAGATCCTCGATATGAAACTTCGCAATCGGAAATATATTTCGAAAAGCAATACAGGAATGAGGACTAGTGGCAGGAATTTTAGAGTGTTGTGGTATTGTGTAATAGCCCGTTTCGTCCTCGAGTAAAGGTTGAAAATAGCAATGTACATTTCAGGTTTTGTTCATTCTGAGATGCTCTTTACGAAAATTTCAACAAAATTATGCAGTCTGTCTTTGAAAATGCTCCTTTTTTTGGAGATCAACGCTGATGAAAATCGGTCAATTAAATGACATGCCTTTCAGTTAAATCGAATTACATTTCGGTTAAAAGTTTTAATGTAACAATTCACGGTTGTGGTTTTGTTCAGTATGACAAGCTATTTTCCAAAATGGGGTCAAATTGTTGTATCTCTCGAAGAAGAACTCTATTCATGGCCTCAAAACGAATTCTCGAAAGAAAATTCCAGAATTTTGAAGTAAAAAACGGAGCACTTAGGCCTCATTAAAAACGCTTTTGCGTGGGTTTTCTGAACACCCTCATTAACATCAACAATGTATGAGCGCGAAAATCGAATCCGACGACACAAGGTATTGCGCGTACAATCAGGAAGTGTAATTGCTCAAGAAACAGTGATAAACTGAGAGATTTTTTTTTAGAATGAAACTACATGTGGTATCCAATCATGCACTTCTTAGACGTGCTATGTCAGTAGATGTTTGAACGATTATAATTATCTAAATATACGCACCACTAAGAATACACTACTTCTGTAGCTGCGAAACAATCATTTTTCGAATTTTCTGTATAAACAGAAAAATCAAGATAACGACATGTTCAAAAGCAATTTGTTCGTGTACAAAGTTGCACATCCCTTTACTGCAAAGAAACGCTTAAAAATCATTAAAAATTATGGAGCGTCAATGGATTATCTCGCAATAATCGTAGAGGTTTTGTCAACAAAAATATGCGGAAAGTCCAACCCTTTTGGTCTTACAAGCTTCAAAACCAGGTGATGATGAAAAACCTGAGTTGAAAGTGACCAAAATTTTGGCTTTGCTTAATTAGCCAGGTAAATCGGCTGATGTAAGCAGCCGATTCACCTGGCTTCTACTAATGGAGCCGAACAAAATTAAAACAACTGATCTTGAAATGTTAAAAATAATGGGTTAAAAAAGTGTAAGAGCTGTGCGCAATAGAGGAGCTTGGGTCAAAAAGCTTTGCAGAGAGATTTCAAGGCTGTAATAAGTTAAAATAAGCATTTATTTATACCGAATGCATTATTTTATTTTATTTGAGCTTAGAATCCAGAGAAGTTCTGCCTGAGACTGTCCGGTTAAGCCCGGCCCTACTCTAGACTAAAAACCTACCAGCCCTACGTCGAAGATCTCTTATTTAATGGCCAACCTAATGATCTGGGGACAACTAACTAGTGTGATAGGTGTGGTGTAGTATTATATTGTCTGCAATGCATCCCTTAAAGCTGTAAAGAAAGTTTTTCTTGAAATTACAGAAGAATTCCAGTTAATAGGTGAATTTCAACTTACCCAGCGTGCTATTTCCTTTTTAGTTTTGTTAAACGACCGTCTTCGAAGTCAAAATCTTAGGCTTTATTTTACTATTTTAGTCATGCACCGAGAGGCTGCCGAGGGGGGATTAAAAGTTTTATCCCTTTTGAATCGTTTGAGTTGTGTCTCACGACAAATTTCCGAGCTCATGTATGAAAAAGAAAAACCTGGGCAAAGATACTACCAATTTTGACCCAAAAAAATTTCAGTCGTGAAGCTAAAGTAAAAATTTGCAGCTGCATACATATATCTCAATAAACTGTACGGAATTGAAAAAAATAATTACAGTACACTCAATTTTCAATTACTGCTCGAAAATAGCCATCGATGAATACCTGATCAGAACTCAGAGGTGCAAACGGCGGAAAAATAAGCAAGTTGAAACGTTTAAAAAATATCCCCGTCACATGTGGGGCGGGTTTTGCCAAAAAATATTTTCAAGCCACAACTTCATGTTTTTGACACATTTTGGGAGAAGCGGGTGATGAGAATATCTTCATTAGCCTACAGAGCAAAGTAGCCGTGGTGTGAGTACTCACCCAATCGATCATAACTGAGTAGTTAAAAGTCTTGCTATTAAGTGGTAAAATAAGAGAAAACAGATCACTTAATTGTAAGACCATGCCAGATTAAAACGAGAAACACATGAATAGGAATAGAGAATTGAGTCGTCAGACGTCATGCAGAGCGAGAATAAAGAACCACGTTTAACACAGCAGCCTGTACTAATATTCAACGTAAGTGGTGCTTACTTTTGCTAGCAGTGAGGAGCTGGCCATCAGGCGTCACCCTGAGCATGTTGAGGTCAAACTTGGTGGCGTCCTTCTCTTCGAAGCCCTCGACGTTGCTGGCGCCCATGGTCTGGTTCACGAACTGCAGGTGGTCGGGGTACGAGGGCTGCCTCTTCGAGCGGCGGGCAAGTAGCAGCAACAGCAGCAGCAGCACTGTGAGGGAGAGTCGAAGAGGTCTTACATTTGAGCGGAATGCTGCTCGAATGCAAGAGACAATAGTAGAAAAATATTGTGCCGGGCTGTTTACTCCGAGACATGTAGTTATAGTAGTAAGTTTACGCCATTGATTCCACTTTAAAAACGTTTTCACACGAGGAAAGAAGAGGGACCGTTTAGAATGAACTAAGAAAAACGTGAAATCTATGCACAACACGTGTTTCCACACAGGATACCGCGCACATGGAAACAGCAAACTAGGAAAATGAAGGAAGACATAAAAGAGATAGCGATTGGAATACTCGAAGGCCTACCTATAGCTGAGAACCTTACAGTATCCCTTTAAAGGGCGCCAGTTCCCACAGTATAGGATAGACAAACCCTTGAGGAGTTACTGGTCGGTTAACTCTAACTTGTACTAACAATTAATGTTAATTGTGTCTCACGATAACAGTCGCCCATTCTCGTGTGTGATTCAAGTGTGCCATCCTTCATTTTTTTAACTTCAGGTGAGGCGTTGACACAATCAAAAATCCAACAATGAACTTCAGTTGCTAAAGAATGTTGTGCGTGTGGAATAATATATAAAATAAGTAAAAAGCCGGACGTTTCAAATCAAGAAACGGCTACTGGCAGACTTTTTGAAAGAAGAAAAAGAATGAAATGTTGGTGAACTGTCTTTCTTGTTTTTTCTCTTCTATTTCGCGGGAAAAGACCGACGATAGCATAAACTAAAAAATGAATTATTTAAAAAAACACATTGAATAGACACACTGTAGGAGATCACTATAATTATGCCGCAAAGAAAATGATTTTAATTCTATAGTGCAGTAAAATATTTGTTAATTTGAAAAACTCTACGGTAATCGAACCAAATATTTCATTTACTTTTTGGAAATACTTTTACTTCGTAGATTCTTCCTCGGCAATTGATGTAAACTAATGTATTTGAGTGAAGTTTTAGTTCGGAGTGAAATGTGAAATTCATTATTAGAATGCACTTCAAACATCTGGCTGTCTGGCTCTAGATTTTTGATGAAAGTTTACCACTGCAATTGATTTCATGACTATACGAGTCGATTAGAAATGTAGTTCATTCTGACGCAAAATTCAAGTACACAAATTAGATAAAGAAATGAAGATAGATCAACTACCTTAACAATAATACACGGAGGACTTTTAACTCTCCATCTCAATTCACATAACTTTTTTTACGCGTCATCATTAATGTACAAGTAATCACACTCACTGAGGAGGAGAAGCAAAGAGACGGCGATGATCACAATTGAATCGGATCCAAGTTGAACATACGGCCGTACGATGACTTCTGAGCACGTCCGTTCAAAGTTTTGGAAGAAGTCTGTTGCATTTAGATCGTAGTATTTATTATTGAAACGAAGAGAAGAAAGACATCCTGTGAAGAACCGCTCGTTCTTTGGTGTGATGGTCCAATTGTAGTTCTCAGCGAGGGTTTCAAAAGACGGCATGTAGGCGATGCCGCCAAGCTGAAGAGGCCCCTCGGCGTTGAAGAGAAAACTAGGAGTTTGTCCTAATAATGGTTTGGAGTCCTCACAAGGAGGGAGGCTGCAATTACGAACTACGAGCCTCACGCCAGAGTTGTCCCACTCAAGAATAGCTGTGAGCATCACTGGAACGCCAGAGTTGCGGGAGAACGGAACAGATAACTCCACAGTCCCACTGCCCAGCTCTAAATTAGCAACAACGCTAGGAACGTCGTTCAGATACATGTACAAAAAATCTTTCGGGTACTCCTTGTAAGGTTTCGCGACGATGGGCCCGTTGTAGATAAGCACTCCTGAATCTTCAGAGGTTTCGAAAGTTATTGAAAGCGATGAACTCTCGCAGGAGTCGAGCGGCTCGAACCAAGCGAAACCCTGATCCATACGCGCAGTGAGCAGTTCACATCGGGGTCCGTAGTTGATTTCGTCTCGGCAGGTGCAAGCGGTTGGGTCAAATTCAGAGAGGCAGACACCTCCGTTGAGGCAGTAGCAAGGCTTGGAGCTCAGGTCGCTGTTGTAAAATGAGTCGCTGCCACACGCGCACGAGTACAGCTCGTCCACCTGGATACTGACCACGGTGGAATCGCCACTGCCAATTACGGCTGGGTGGGTGGAGTTGATCTGAAGGGTCATGTAGCAGCTGGAGTTGGTGCATGGAGACAAGCTCTCATAGAGGCATTTGTCCGTGTCTACCAGAGGGATGGAAATGCCTAACCGGCTTTCGACCTGTAAAACAAAAAAAAGACATAGAATCGTGCCAGTAGGTTTGAAAAATTTTCTAACCGTAAAATAAGGACAGACGTATGTAACCGTGTTTATATTTTAAAGAATTTTCTATCTATAAACTAAAAAGAGATGTTTAAAATTACACTTGCACTATAGAAAACGTTCTAATTGTAAATTAAGAACACATGTTCAAAATTGTTCTTGTTTTAGGGATAGAAAAAGTAGCATAAAATGGCTATCAAAGGTGAACTTGCTCCTGAAAAAAGATTACACCATGAATTTCACCAAATTTAACGATCGTTTTATAATTTCTTCATTATGTGATCCTGTAATATTCGAAATCTTGACATATCAATTCTAGAGAATTCAGATATGCTTGCCGATAATATAGCTCTCAGTTAAAAGAATCATTCAACTCTTAGCAATTTTCTGTATTCATCTTGCACCCTGAAAATGGGAGCACCGTGAAAATTTCTAGCCCAACTTGAAATAAAAATTGAAACATAGGTTTCCTTGGCTCCTAACTGAAGGTTCAACCCTTTCTTCTTTTATTGGTATAATTTATACCTCCACAAACGAAAAAAAATGGTAGACAGCGAGTTTAAGAAATTCTTAACCTCTGGTGAATGGTTATTTCGCCGTTGCAGCCTCAATAAAGCACCTGCGAAACCATAACGGGGTTACCTGTTTGTCACTGTGCATATCCCTCAAGTAGCAATAATTGCCCATACAGATTGTTCTTTTCCATTGTACCTCTTTAGACTGCCTAGTGTTCGAAAAATTGAAGCTCATCACAACAGATGGCCAATGAAGAGATTAAAGGTCACTGCAAACACGAAAGATGGCGCGGACTTCGTACTGGTGGCAGAGCATGCATGGAAATGAGAAAAAAAAGACACATCAACTTAAAAAGCCCTGACATAACTTTCAGCGTAATTAAAATGTCACTACGTAGAAAAATATACGTTCCTACAAACTTACGTCAGATTTCTTTTTGAGGAGGATACCGTTGAGGCGCGGCTCTGTGAAGTACTGGACTCCGTGACAGTTGAACCTGACGACCACTCCTCCGACCGTATCCGTCAGCGAGAAGATGTCCACGTTTTCTGCGTCCACAGCACACACGGAAGCCATCTGCTCCCGTAGTCGGGTGTAGAGGCTCGAGTCGGTCTGGTTAATTCAACACATGTCCTTTGTCAGGCGGGACTGAAGGCAATGAGCTTGTTGCACTCTTTGGATGAGTTTGTTGTACTCATTTGAAGAGTTGGCTATACTCATTTGAAGAGTTGGCTATACTCATTTGAAGAGTTGGCTATACTCATTTGAAGAGTTGGCTATACTCATTTGAAGAGTTGGCTATACTCATTTGAAGAGTTGGCTATACTCACTTGAAGAGCTTGTTAAACTCATTTGAAGAGTGCGTCATACTCATTTGAAGAGCTTCATAATTATAGTTATTTGAAGAGCTCTATATACTCATTAGAAACATGTACATTATATTACTGACAGCACATGGTCGTGTTTAGCAATCGAGCTCTTCAGGAATTCCTATAATGCATTGCAATTTCGATACTATCTTTCAATATCGGAGTAAGGGATCAGTTGTTAATGACATCTTTGATAAATGTAAAGTCTCAGCCATGCTGACAAAGGATGATTTGAATACGTTTTCTCAGGAAGAGCTAACGACTTACACAATTTTATGAGCGGTAAAACCGACAATGCCAATCAAACACAGTACGGATTTAAGCAGCCAATTGCAAGTCCACCACAAAGGTCGAAACACGATCAAAACCATCAAAACCGTTTGCAGCGAGACAAGGGGCTCTTAATTTAGTTCTATTGTAATTTCTATTGCGTAATTTCTGTAATTTCTATCGTAAAATTTTGAAATTTCTGTTCTAAAATTTCTGTAATTTCTATTGCGTAATTTCTGTAATTTCTATTGCGTAAAGCGGAACTCGGGAACACAGGAATTTCACATACAAAACCTGAACTGCTGCGTCAAAGTGAGGTAGTGAAAGGTTGTTCAGGTCGCTACTTGTTACAAAATGAACTCCAGACAAGAGATTTAAATACATACCTCAGTTAGCTTATTTTAAAGCAAAAAGCAGTGGCATGACGAAAAAGTCACCAGTCTTTAATAATGTGTATCAGTATAGTCCTGTGCATACCAGTGCATCTATGTTTACTGTCCGAGGTTAGACTGGAGTTTACTTAATAAAAGAGCAGTCCATAGGAAGATAAAAACCAGTACTTGTCGTCAATGCATTAAAATGTAGCAACAGCGGCTGAATTTTCACTAGGGACAGGGTAAAATTTGTTTTTATCAGATTTTAAACTAAGAAAAGGCGACATCTCACAAACTTTGCGACCATGATGATAGCAGAGATTAATACAACCTAAGGACTGCGCAAGAAAACGTTCTCGCTGATTAATAGCATTGGCACCATCTGCATTCGTCCTTGTTCTTCATCTCAGCGCAAATATCGGAGCTCATTCTCGCCCGTAAATTGTGCTTCACACACTTCGCGATGTCTCATTGCTTGCTCCTCACTGCATCAGTTTTCCCGGCTCCCATTAATACATCAGTTTTCCCGGTTCCCATTAATACATCAGATTTTCCGGCTCCCATTAATACATCAGTTTTCCCGGCTCCCATTAATACATCAGTTTTTCCGGCTCCCATTAATACATCCGTTGCCCCCGCACTCCTACCCAACATCAATTATTGTCCCAGCACAGTTTCCGAGCATCAGTTCTCCAAGTTCCTTTTTCCGGCATCATTTGTTTCAGCTACACTTTCCTGCACCAGCTATCTCTGCTCTATATTCCCTCATTTTACCCAGCTCCCCTTCCCTGCATCAGTTACTCCAGCTCCCCTTCCCTGCATCAGTTACTCCAGCTCCCCTTCCCTGCATCAGTTACTCCAGCTCCCCTTCCCTGCATCAGTTACTCCAGTTCCCCTTCCTTGCATCAGTTACTCCAGCTCCC
>JACJUY010000675.1:24716-57968 GCA_014220935.1 Platorchestia sp. MABIK
TCCCCTTCCCTGCATCGGTTACTCCAGCACCACTTCCCTGCATCAGTTACTCCAGCACCACTTCCCCGCATCAGTTACTCCAGCTCCCCTTCCCTGCATCAGTTACTCCAGCTCCCCTTCCCTGCATCAGTTGCTCCAGCTCCCCTTCCCTGCATCAGTTACCCCAGCTCCCCTTCTCTACATCACCAGCACCCGCACTCCCAAGAAGGAGCAGCTTTGATCTCACACTCGCCTCGTCCTTGGTGACGATTTCCAGAGCAGTTACGCCAGCTATGATGAAAGATCCGCTCTCCCGCACCGCTTTCTCAGGCAGAGTTACGACTTTGATTTCTTGGGACCCGCGTGCGGTCTCCGACCGAAAGTGGTCCGTCACCTGTAAAAAAAACATGAAAAATTTCACCGGTTACTTCAATTGATACATTTAAAGTGGTTTTTATGAGGCGTGTCATTGGTTCAAAGTTTTCGTAGAATTTTACCGAAAAGATACCTGTTGACAAGATATAACCGGACTGATACAGAGTGTATGATCAATTTCCGGATAAATTTTGCAATCAAATTTGTTGAAAGGATCCAACATTATTCTAACTTTCACGTGATAGCTCATCTTGATTCAGAAACAAAAGAGCTAATTTTTAGCACAAATCTACATATAATGGAATAAAATTCTTTTTCCTAGTTATGATTCCATTAAAGTCACTGACTCATTGTGGAAAAATAGAAAAAATTCAAAACGGGAGTATTAAACATTCCGCGTCAGAGAATTCACTTATGGTGAAAATTCTACTTTTCGATCGATTTCATATGAAAACTTTTTTAAAGAACGTAGTAAAAGGAAAAGAAAATTACAATTACTTTCTAATTAAAATAAATTATCATGACTGTTGTCCGGCTTCTTGTATTTATCATCGGAAAAAGTACTCTCTGTGTATAGGAAATTTTGCGTATTGAACTTCAGGTTCCAGGTGGCTACTGAATGTTTTACTTCCAATCAATAATGAATGATTTCTAGAATTTTTTATTTATGGATAACTTACTCGTTATTTTAAACTCGTAAATGACAAACCCTGTGATTCTCATGCACTCATAGACCGTGATTAAAAAATGTCTTCTTCAAACTGTTTTTTAACGTTTTCTTGTTTTTATTTACTAGCGTACACAACTTTAAACCTTCTACGAAATGAGTATGTGTCTCTTTGATTCCTTAATAATAATGCAAAGTTTTACCTTTGTTATGTTAAAAAGACACATCACTCCCATCACTCCTATCTTCACTATCCAATTGCATCACGGCGACGAAGGTAACGATTTCGGCACTGATAAAGCAAGTATAAAATGTCACATAACTCTTCAATATAAAGCTGCAGAATTATGTTGCACTCCAGGCGTTGTAAACAGCCTCGCTATTTTCAGCTTCATTTTCACAACTAATGTTACACGAATATATGGCAAGGAGCAACGCGTGTAAGATTCTAACTTCTCTGGTTTCTAAAACGCAGAAAACGACCCGCACGGCATTAAAAATATGCAACAGAGAGTGCCTCTGTTCAGAAGAACATTCAGCTTCCTGCCTAAGTTTACAGCCAGAGTAGAAGCATGGCGACCGAAAAGTCCCGCTGTACCTGCTGCAACACAGCGTACATCCAACACAACTACAGCAAATATTGATCCAGTGAACCATCACAAACGTATCGCATAGTAATCCACTGAACGTATCACGAACGTATCGCGTGGTCACCCCGTAAACGTACCACAAATGCATCGCGTAGAAATCCACTAAATCTATACGAACGCATCGCGTAGTCATCCAGTGAACGTATTAATCCAGCGTACCGAGTGCGACACTCACCTGAACTATGAAGACGTAGGTGCCAGCTTCTGTGCCCGCCTTCATGGTGATGTTGCCCGTGTTTTTGTCCACTGAGAATTGCTTTTCAGCTTCGCCGGACGTCAAGGGGTGTATTTCGTAAGTCTTGTCTTCGCTGTCGTGGTCGTCCAGATCAGAGACGTACACGCTCCCGATCACGATGTCAGGGTACTTGCCCTGCAGTGCAGAATAGCGTTGTGAAATACGGATAACTTACTCTTAAGCAAAGCAATTCAAAACTCAGGGACAAAACAAATTAGCGACGCGCAGTGACAGGTGTACATTAAGACGTTAGCTATGCTTGAATTACAGCTTTTACCATAACTATCAAACAAAAATTAAGAACAAATTTTGGAGCGAAAATCTAAATCAAAAACTCATGCATAATGGTAAACAAAATTAAATGACGTGGAAAGTGAAGCCAATCTCTACCGAAATTCAGCTATGAATAAAAATCATTTCAAAACCAGTTCGGGGGAGCCCATAAGAATCAAATATGAACCTAAAAGCACAAAATGTAGGGATATAATTAACTAACCTCAACAGAAACTGAAACGCGACAATACCGCTAGCGTCTCCACGTGACAGAAGCAGACAAATTGGATGAAAAGAACTTCAGGTGGTAACGGGGTTGTTACTCGGTATTTTATGCCCTCCTAACAATGAATAAAACAGGTAACTAATAAGACCTGCATAGTAACAGAATTAAGACCTAAACAATTAACCTCTAGAAACGTTGAAGACGGAGGTGTCATTCACAAAGAATAGGAAATTTTGAAATGAAGAATGCCTGTACATATTAACCCGTACAGAAGATGAATACCTGTGCTAATCCGAGAAGCGAAAGAATTAGAATAACAATAAAAAATTAAAATATCATGCTGCACAAAACTAATATACATTTATCGTCTTGGGAAGATGAAATACGTATATTTAAATTAACGGATATTAGAAAAAATACCAATCAAAGAATACGACGAATTAAGCAATGAGGAATTACGCGGTTGTAAACAAAACAAGGAACTGCCATTATTTCTATACGGCAAATTGAAGACGAAGAAATGCGGAAAAGATCTTCCGAATTTTCAACTTGAAAATTTACTTAGTTTCCTCTAGCAATGCACGTGTAGTTTTTATAATATTTGATATGTAATATACTTTGTTATTGTATGTGTGGTCAATGATTTATCCAAAATGTTGGAGGGAAAAATTTTAAAAGTGTTTATAATTCGTTCACGCTCAGCAATAATTTAATTCACAATACTTCATTAATTATTCCACTGGAATTTAACAGATTCAGGGTGAGCATTTAACTTTACATGCTTTGTTTTACTTCATGATCCATTAAAACGATATCCGTGCACTGCGCAAGGCCTGCACAGTCACTTCCGATGCGATCAATGAGGTAACCGATGCTAAAAACCCGTTCGTTTCCAAGGCGATGTTCTCCACACGCCAACCTCGCTCTCCCGTATCTCTAACCACAACAGACGCAGGACAGCAGCAGAAAACTATCTGCCTTCGACTTCATGGGATTCGATCTCGTTCATCGCTGTCACTCAGAAAATTTCAGTGACTTGCATAAAAACAGGATTATTTTCTTAGAGTAATTACGATACTATAATTCCTGAGGTCAACAGCAGCTTCAACAAATGAATTTGATCTAGTTAAAAATGTTTTTGAAAATTTTCGCTTCATCACAAGTCAATGGCTAATTTATGGGATGCCAGTGAAATTTATTTATTCCTTTTAACTTGTGGTCGGAATTACATAGAAGTACTCAGAAACCTAAGGTCTAAGTCTGACTCTAGCTTCGATGTTTATATACAGTTATTCTGTCCAGGAAATGTAGCTGCTCAGCGGCTTTCATTCGAAGCAAAACCGCATTACGTTGACGTGATTTAGTTACTGAAAAAACACGATTATTTTGGTACGAGGACAGACATAAAGCTCAGGACTGGGAAGAATAAGGGGATTTTGAGTTCACAAATAACAGCGTTCGAAAAATAATACATAAACACTCCAGGGATTTTTGGTATGACAAAGGTACGCTAGCACACAAAGGACAAGGTTTTATTCTAGAACTAAGAACAGTGACGAGATAATAAGGTTAAGAGTGATAACATTTCGTCATTGTACTAAAATAATGGTTTTGGATAGATTTGTTTTTAAATTTTATATTTATTTTGAAAACAACCCTTCACGACACAGTTATTAGAATTCAGCCGCCATATTATTGTTTCACTCCGACTGTTTTAATTTATGTACTTTCATTTAAATTTCAGGCTTATCTGAAAATGAAAATTTCATTGTGAAGCAATCATCGTATGATATGAAATTAACTCGAGGATATTTCGAATCAGGAATAGGACGGCAAATTCTTCGTAATCGAACACATGAAGAACTGAAACAAGGGTTGAAAAATTCGAAAAAAGTAACAATTCGGAATTTGAACAAAAATTTTTATCCAAGACGATCGGTATTAGTGCAATGACGGTTCTTTATACATCAAGTGTAGTTCGAGGACGGGAAATTGAGTGCTCTAGCAGGAGACGAGGTCATGCTGTGCTCGGAAAGGACAGGGCTATACAGAAGGCACGGCGGTGACCTGGACACACAACAAGGGTGGGGGTATCAAATTTAATTCACAACTGTACTCACCAGAGGCACAAATGGCGTCTCGAGACAAAGAAAAGATAGGACTCTTAGTAAATATTATAAAAACTCTTTGAAACATTCTGGATGTAAAGTTCGTGTAGTTTTGATCAATTTTTCATGTCCTACTATAACAGCCGACATGTTCACTTTGAAAATCCTTTTTCAATTGATGATTCTACGAATCATGAGTTCACAAATTCTAACCGCAAAGTAAACCTTAATGTAATATATTTCAGCCACACTTTACAAACCTCATTAATAACAGGTATCGAAATGCGTACATGGTTACAACATTGATGGGAGACGTCTTTTGGGAGTGCCAAAGTCGGTTTTGCTTCGTTCCAACGTTTGTGACACAGGGAGGAGAATGTTTATGGTACTTCATTAAATTCTCTTAATTACACATAGTTATTACTATCCTAATCATGTCATAGCACACAGATATCGCTATCTTAACCTCGTTATACTACACAGCTATAATTACCCTAACCTCGTGATTGTACACAGATATCACTATCTTTACCTCATAATTGTACGCATTTACAATTATCTTGACCTCGTAATTCAACAGCCATCACTATTCTCAGCTCGTCATTATAGGCAATTATCACTATCCTCATCTTTTAATTGTGCACAGTTATCACTATCCTCACCTCGTAATTATAGCCCTTACGTCGTAATTACACAATTACCACTATCCTCACCTCGTAATTACACGCTGATATCATTATCCTTTCGTAATTCAACAGTTATCACTATCATCTCCTCGTAATTGTACGCACGCAGTCATCACTATCCTCACCTCGTAATTATAGACAGTTATGGAGCTAAACCCGTCCTCCATGGGGTTATCGTTGACATCATCGACCTCGATGGTGAGGTACCTCCTGCCGTAGACGTTCATGCGATCTCGGGTGGTGAAGGGCACCAAGTACATCTTCTGCTGCTCTCGGTCCAACACCTTTTGTACGTACAGCAGGTACTGGCTACAAGGGTCACAAAAAGAAACGCGTTAAAGGAGCGTTTACATGCTGGTGAAATTGTGCTTTTAGTTAAAAAAAATGAGGTTGTCCATAATTTTTGCATCGCGAATAAAATGGCTGCAAAAAAGAACCATCGAAATTTTAAAGTTGTTAATTTGATAACATACAGATCACAGTAGTTTTTCATGAACAGCGTCCGCACACATGAAGGACAAAACAAGGCAGAAATAACTAAATACTCTCAAAACTAGACAGTTGAGGTCGGTATATTTTGTGAAGTATAACTTCCAAATTATGGGGTGAATATATGAGCTAGAAAACATGATCCTACTTCGTCAGCCATACCTACTCCACGAGAAGATATGTAAAATATATATATTAATAGATTTCTCAGTCTCATCAACAGATGACCACTCGCATCGTTCTTCCGTTTTTTGCTCCACTTAACGTAGGCACCTAAAACTAAGTCATTTCGTACACCCTCAAAGCGGGTGTGTAAAGCCCTCTCTTTCCTCTATCGCTTTCATTATTTGGAACATCCTCAAAGCACGTGTTAAGAGAACAACTCACTTTTCCCTGTCGCTTTCGACCCTGAAGAGCTCGTGTATGAGAGGGTCGGCGTCAGCGTCGAACTCGAGGGTGCAGGGACACCCGTGCTCGGGTGCGTCCAGGTCCGCAAGCTGGATGGGGATCGGAGGGACGCTTTCCGGAGGTAGATTCTCCCTGACGCGCGTCCTGCTGTTATCCTGTGAGGGGGTACGGGATATTCTGTTATTCTGAGGGGTGTTGAATATGCCGGTAAATTGAGGTGATCCTGGACATTCTATCATCATGAGTTGGTTTTGGACATACTGTTATCTTCAGATGGTATTGGACACACTGCTCTTCAACACCAACACAAACTATGAAAACAATAAAGCGATTTTTCGAAGAATTTACGAATTGGCAGATGTGAAATAATCATCAGATTTCTGTGGAGCTGGGCGTTTTATTGCTATCAACAGCCGAGGTAAGCATACCGAATTTCCATAGGTCAAATAAATTAAATGACTCACTCAGTTCTCTTATGCACAGCAAATGTCTAATTAATTACTTCACTTTGCGCAAGTATTGATCAGTTATTAATTTGCTATACCTCCAATGTAACTCCTATTACTATAGATGTAAGCAAAAGCAATGTTTACGAGATTTGGAAAGGCAGATACAGGCTTCCTAGATTTTTGCATTCTAAAATAAAGATATCAACGTATCCTGAAATAATCCAGACATTATAAGTGTCTTAAGTCAAGACATCTAAAAACAATCATAACATCTTGAGGGTATCCTATATGAAGACATTTCAAAATAAAATGAATGTGAGCATTATGCCCGTTTATCTACGCAAACTCTTAACATTCATAGCTCCAAAAGTCCAACCAATCATTTTTAAAAATGCCTCCATAATAATATTGTATTTCTCACCGAATTTGCACCCTATTGCATTCTTTTGAATCCCACTGCCGAGTGGCAGTTCCGTCCTCATTGTGTTGTCGGTCACAACCTGATGCAAAGCCAGTCTAAATGACGCTTGTCATAGGGGTAGCATGAGTCACAAATGTAAACGACGAAAGGAGAGAGTCTACACGAGCGCTTCACTGACACGACGGCTACTCACAGGAGACACGATGTAGGGATGGTTATCGTTCACATCCAGGATGGTGACGTTGATGATGCCAGGCTCGGCGTTGATGCCAAGGCCACCGCCGTCGTCTGCTCGAGGGTTCACGATTTCGTAGCCTCCGGTTGTGGCTTCTCGGTCCAGACACTGCGGTGGGATCAACGAAAATAAATTGCTCATACACAGAGTCAGTTTCGTGGAAATCACATATACAGGTATTTTTTATGGCACAAGAAATATGTAGTAGTTTGAGGATATGGCTGAAAAACACACCACGAGGAATCTAAATCTATTAACTTAGTAAACGTGGACAAATTTTGGATACTTCTCCGGCGGGAATGAGAATGAAACCGTATTTTCAACACCTGCGAGTTACTCGATAAATTCTATCAAATTCAATTTCAAACTGATCGTAACCCAAAAGGTGTTTCAAGAGGAGCATCGCATACCTAAAAATACGCAAAATGTGAAAACAAATTCGATCAATTATTAAACACTCTAAAATATGCAAGCAATCGTTTGCACGGTACACAGGCCTCACCGACAAAATGCGCTATTGGAGGCGACGAGGTGAAGCGACGGACGTACTCAAGCATAAACTTTCCCCTAAAAATAGCTTTTAATGAATGTTACGAGTTCCGTGGAGAATGGCTAACGTTATCTCTGAGGACTGTTAAACCCACTAAGTACGCCTGCGACAACGGGCAGTCAGTTTATCCTTCTCTCAGAAGCCCTTCATACAATGAGCGCTGGAGTTAGATTTTCAAAGAATTTACATCGTTGTAATGGTTCAGTCGGCAATGAAAGTTTTCCTGTGAGCTTGGCTACAACGCACTGCTTTTTTCAAACTTAAACCCTAAAATAGTTTAAAAAAATCAAACATGGAGATTTGGCCAAAAAAAAACATAGTGCAGCCAACTCGTCAGAAGAATTTTCGCTCCCAGGTGTGACACTACGACGACGTAGATTCTTTTAAAATTCGGCCTCTAAGCTGCACAGAGCGCTTAAGGCAAATTCAATACACCTCTATAGAAAGAGGTCTTTAGAGGCCAGCTCCATGTCACCAATGTTGAACATCGATAACATTAGATGTTAGTTTGAGCCTCACTAACCGCAACAAAGGCGTTCCAAAGAGTGGAAGGAGGCAAGCATCATTTAGTATAGACCTAAAGCAAACCCGGAATCTATGCACAATGGTGCATAGAAATAGTAAGTTCAGAAAGAAGTTTATGAAACAAGATAGAAGTTGAAGAAAGTAGTAGGTGCTGAAAAACAGGACAGCAGCGAACCGGAAAAAGATGGTTCGTAACAAAACAAAGGCCTACTTTATTTCAACAAAAGCCTACCTAATCTTTAGCTCGGGACCTCACATATTCCCCATGGAAGTGCCCATTCCCACCATAGATACACTAGTTGTATTCCTTTGAGCGGACATCAGTAAAATTACAAGTTTATAAGGGTTCACTTCAAATGTTCCTGATGCTTGAAAGGACCCTGTTATAATTCAGGTGTTTGGCTATTTTAGTTTAGGCAAATGTTCAACGAAACAAACTCGAAGTTATTCTGATACAAAAAACTGACCTTAATACAAGTATCTAATACTACCAGCTTATACGAGATCTGGCTCCGGACATACAGATTCTACCAGGTACGTTGGATCCCACCTAGTGTCCGCTGCTGCAGCGTGCGAATAATATCTAGAAAGTGACATTCTCCCCAAACTAGCAGACACGTACTGTAGTCAGCGGTGAAAGAAGTTAAAGATTTAGCTGTACGAAAGAGCGTTAGAGAAATTAGAGAGAGAAGTAGAGCGGACAACATAGGCAACGTGTACAGAGGCTGTTTTCAAATAATCTGTTTGTATACAGTTGTATAAAATGCAGGTTTGCTTAGCGCTGTTAACTGCATGCGCCCACCCACGGGCGAGCCCCAAAGTTGCGGTGCGCTGGACAGGGTGTAAATGCAAGGAACTGAAAAATCAGAGACTGCCCTCAAAGACTGAAAGAGTAAATTGATTTACTAAAAATATTGTCGGACTTTCGGTTAACGGAAAGCATGATTCATCAGCTGAACAACGCCAAGCAGTGGCTCTAAATTTCAAATGTAACAACGCATAAAACCCTAGCATAATCACGAAAATTAATTAATCACAATGACTAATTTAAGGATAAATCATGAGCGTAGGACACGAAATGAAAATCACGCCGGTTGGTGAGTACGACAATAGAAACAACGCACTTTATCATCGAATGAAGAAGCCTTATTGGAAAGCTGAGAGCAGAAAAACTTCAATCAGGATGCTAACTATTAATTGGTTACATCGACGAGAGAATTGAAGAATTTCACCGAGGACAGCTTAAGAAAATGCTGGCTGTAAATTAGAGTTCGTTAATTAGCTGAGAAGAAAGTTGCTCGATGTCCAGGAAAATAGAAAACAATTCACTTAGAGCAAGGGAAAAAAGCAAGCGAGCGCTTGGGCACACAACTCGAAGTCAGGCAATTTCGGAATCACCAGACGGGTTTACACTTGAAACACTGAAAAACTTTTCTAGCGATTTTTATGCAATACTGCAACCGTCGTCACGACCAATTTCTTAATGACAAGTTGCGGACACAGAGAAGTGAAAGTTCTTCATTTCATTTCTTCATTTGCAATGGGTGCTCATTTCTTTTTGCCATTGCAGTGCACTGGTATATTTGCTACCGTTTGTACTCAAATGAGGAATATTGTTTTTACATGTTCGTTCCATTACTCAAAGAATAATTTATTCTGATATATGCACTGTGAGTTACTTTTTCCAAAAACTGCGCTTAACACTACTTCAGTAACATTTTATTTACACACTTGCGCACATTTTACTATTTTGATGTGCATGTAAAATCTATGCCGTCAAGCGTGCAAGAAATTTAGAAGATGCAATCGCTGAAGAATGCGAAATTCATAACAAAAGAGGCGCCTACATATTTCATAAGACGCCTACCGATTGCGCATGAGAGACGATAAGTAAGAATACGACATCGCCCTTTAATATCAGTAGAGCTCCGGTGTACCGCCGCCGCTTAACGACGTCATCTAAGATTCTCATTTCGAGACTACAAAAGGCGTGCGATAACTCGCATGTTGATGATAAGTAGATGTCGAGGTATAAAATTTCAACTGCGTTAGCAATCACTTATGGGTGTGTTGACCATTACGGAAATAGCATAGAAAAAAATATAGCAAGAATCTACTGAAGAACTAGTAAGAAAATTTCTATCTCCGATAACGGTTCTTGTGCGAGGCCACTGTTGAAGCATGGCTACAAGGATGCTCGATCCCAATCAAGTTGACACATATGATCTTGTACGTTGGTTTTTCAAAGGTTTTACAATTAACGCAAGGATGCGATGAAGGTTACGTCGTCCGTCGATCAGAAACTCAGATGACATTTCCAAGTAAGTAAACAGTTTTTGTTGTCCTTGCCGACATGCTTCAAGATGAGATCAGAACTCACTCGCTGGAAACGGGAAATTCCGGGAAATTTTCATAGCATGTTGAGCTAAAGAAATATTTAAATGCAGTATTGAGCGCAAATACTGAATCCTATTCAAACGATGCCAGGAGAAATACATTCAGGTATGCCAGGGAAAGTTTGGGCACTTCACCACTACGGCAAAAGGCACTTGAGGGCATTAGAAGTTCAGGGCTTTGCCACTTCCCAGTAACTTCCCAAACAAAACCCTCGCCAATTGATGCAGAGCGTCAACGCAATTGAGTTAACAGAGAGGTGAAATGAATTCATCGAATTCAACTGACATGAAAGCTAAAGATGTTTTGACACGAATGAAATTTAAAAAAAGGTGAAAGTAACTTTCTTCGCGTTGAAAAAGGCTTCGGTGATTAATGAGATTTCAAATTCGTTAAAATTCCAGACAGTGAAAACAGCGCTAACGGCATTATTCCTAAGTTTGTAATCGTTCGTAACGTTTTGATCATTCACGCCCTCGACGCAGAAACAAAGCTCTAATATTTGTTCATACTCTAATTACACTCCTCCTCGACGTAGAAGCAATGTTTGAAAAGTTGGTCATATTTTAATCACTTCTGCCCTTGACGTAGAACCATAATTTTGATTGGTTCGCAATATTGTAATCGCTCACGCCCTTGACGTAGAACCAAAACTTTCATCTGTACGCAATATTGTTACCACTTACACCCTTGACGTAGAACCAGCCCGTCATCCTGTCGAGTGTGAAGTTCTGCGTCTGCTCGACCGCCAGATAGTACCTGATGCCCTGGTCCACGTCAGGAGGCAGGTCAGGGTCGTATGCCGTCACCTTAACAGAAGAAAAAATTAGACTATATATTAGTTTAAGCCTCCCTAACCGCTAAAAAATAAGTGTTTCCAAAGAGAAAAAGGCACCATTTAGTGTTGAGATAAGGGAAAGGGAATTTATGTGGAAGGGGACATAGAAACAGCAAGTTGAGAAAGAAGTTTATGAAACAAGATAAAAGTTGAAGAAGAAAGTAGTAGAGGCTGAAAAACCGGGCAGCAGTGAACTGAAAAATGTGGTGCTTAACATAGCAAGAAACATTTTATTTAAACGAAAAGAAGGCCTACATAACTCTCAGCTCGAGCCCTTACACATTTTACCCTTGGCAGTGCTAATTCCCATGGACACAATAGTTGTATTCCATGAGGGACAACGGAAGAAAAAATTGACATTATTGCAGAGGCGATTTGACGCTCATCTGCCCTCTGCCATTTCACTACATGAAGGTGGAGTTATTCTTTCGATCAAATTTGAGTAAAAAGTAAATTTAGCATTTGACAGCTCAGCCGAGTTGTCACTTGTACTTTCGTTCGTTCATCGTAACAAAACTGACGGATGTTGTTCTATCGCGCTCCATAGCAGTTGTGTAATCCCACCAAAGAAAAAGCGCATTGGGCACACTGGACACAAAAACTACTTCTACTTTCGAATTTATCATAACAGAGAAAAGGAAACTAGTAAGCGTCTTTCAATACTCGTTAAGTATTTGCACACAAGTGATGAGATATAACGGGATAAGTATTTTAAGCAAATTTTGATATTGTTTTTCATTTATCCTAACCATACTGAATGTTGATTTAAGATTCCTGACGAACGTGACAGTTCTGAAATTGCATACGTTCTGTAGTAACTAAACATTTTGTATTTCTAAATAGATGAGACATGGTGATCACCTCTTACTGTTGACTTACTCCCGGCAAAAATGCCTGAATATCTGATCATTATTCTCTGATCGTACATTAATTACGCTCCATGAAAATAATAATAAAAAAAATTACCTGATGAAAACTTATAATTACTAACTACATCTAAATTTTTCGCTTAAACAATGAGGAATAGGGTCGAAATAAGGCGAAAAATCCTTACCTGGATCTTCTTGACGTTACATTCTGTGTTTTCCATGACGCTGACTTCGTAAGAGCTCGGTTCAAACACAGGGCGCAGATCGTTGACGTTTGTGACAGTAATTTTGATCTTTGTCGTATCGAAGCTGCGGCCGTCGCTCACAGTGACCGACATTTCGAACTGTGAAGAATGGAAGTAACCAATTATAAGTTGAATAGTGGAAAATTTCTGTACTTTAGATGATTTTTTTTTGTAAACCAATGTTGATTGGTAACGCAGTGCATTGATATTCTCATGGAAAACAACAGTACTAAGCTAAATAAAGAGGCCACGGGAAAAAGAAGGAACGTGCGTACAATGTAAATATGGATCAAATGGATAGAACACATCCGAAGAAAAGCCTTTGTTTCATACTTAATGAATATAAAATCGGCAAAAACGAAAGGAAAAATCCGTGCTGCAGCTAATCAGAAATATCATCCAGCGTTTTACAACTTTGAAATATGTGAAGATATAAGAGTAAACTTATCACACGTGCATTAAAAATGAATAAACACTCATTACGCAAAGTGTGATGCCGCTGCGCGGCAAATAAGTTTTCATTAAACATAGCCGCAATTGATTCAAACAACTGAAGTGGTCTTCAGATGGTGCTCTGAAAATTTGAACAATGAACAAAGGCACTTTAAAAGAGCTGTAAAACTATAAAAATATTCAGAAAGGCATAAAATGAAATGCACACAAATTGCAAACAGAGTTACAGTACCGAGACTACCTCCCGCGGTTTTAGTTAATTGAAGGAATCCAGTACGTTTTATAGGGCTTTGAAATTAAAATGCGACTCATGCTAAAATGTTCTTAAAAATTACAGCAAGCCTTGAAAAGGTCAAGTTATCCAAACTTCATAATTCAAAAGAGCAAATGTTTCCATTAAAGCGGTTTTTGTACCCAGACGAAATGAATGAAACTTGGAACTTTTTAGCAAGCATAAAAAGTACTCAAGAGTACAGATAATCTTCAAATCATACGAGGCACTAAGTTCCACAGTGCTAAAATATCACAACATGAACACTGAAATTTTCTGCTAAGTACCTATGATTTACCATAAGCTAAAATAACGAAATTACGACGCTGCACTATACAATAAGTCTAAGGTAAAGTAATGTCACAGTGTTAATTAGGAACGTTTAAACTCGCTTATAATCTGATCTGCTACACGATCACAGGATAACTAAGCCAATTTTTGGTAAGTTCCTATGATATACAACAAGCTATTACACCTAAATTCCGACACTACCATGCAATAAGTCTAAGGTACAGTACTGTTACAGTCAGGGAAACTCAAACTCACTATCTGATCCGCTACAGGATTACTGAATAACAACAGATGGGGCAACTCACGAAACGGTCCATGACAGGACTGTCGTAGTCGAGCTTCTTGTTGACGGTCACTTCGCCAGTCTTAGCGTCGATGGCGAACTTATCGGCCTCGTTTCCGGCGATAATTTGGTAGTTGAACTCGTTAACTGCGGGGCAAAGCAGAAAATTGGAGACACGCCTCCATTGTTGTCCTGTCCGACGCAGGCAGGAAACTCTCGCAAAGCGACGCGCGCTTCCAAAACTTCAAGGTTTTTGTGGGCCAAAAAAGGACGCGAGGATCGTTTGAGTCAGAGGAAATGACGGATAATACAATCCTCTACACAAAGAGCTTAACTGAATGTGCGTTCAAGATATAGCGCGTGCTGTCCTAGTGAAATCGCGTAAACTGGAAACGTATCATGAGAACATTCTGAAATAAATGTGAGTTAATATAACATGGGTTAGAGATATCAATCGCCTTGAGAAAGTATAGTTATACCGTATCTGCTGTCCCGGACGCAAACGGGAACAAGGGAACGTTTCATGCAGCCGACACAGCATACATATATGATCGCTCGTAAAAAAAACTTGACCTACGAGCAATGTTCAAGAACAAGCACGGCCAAAATTGCACCATCATTGATCACGCAAGATGCTAAAGTTTTGCGTTGGAGATTGTACAGAATAACGCTCTATAATTATGCTTACAATTAATGCAAGTTCATCAGAATCTAAATTTTCTCCACGAGTTTAATCCTTTCGATTAAAAATGTTCGTCATTACTCCGCTATGAAGGTCACACATTATCGTTGATAATTGCACCATTACGAGCTACCATAGATGATAATCGCTATTTATTATTTATAGCTGCAATCATAAGCTGATGCTCCACCTAAATGGCATAGTATAATTTATTAAATTCATTACTAAGCATCCCCAAGCATATGACCCATTGGATGCGCAATGCTGTTGGTTAATTTAAAGCACTTTTCCAGGGAAATAGAAAACTATTTCCACATGTCAGAACAGCATAAGTGATGTATACTTATTTTTGACTTATTCTGCCACGCAACACTAAGTTCATTTTATGCTATTCATATGTATGTAGAAGTGGTTCACTAAGCCCGGAAACCGGGTTTGTATGTACCCCTTTACACTCCTCTAAGTACAGGGGACGAGAGGCAGAAAAATGCTACAAATGCGTGTTTGTTTCACACATTCCCTCACCGTCGTCGAGGTCATCCACCACCAACTGAATGCCAGTGTCCTTGCCGACCTCCAGATTCTCCTGAATGCTGACGTCGTAGACGCCTTGCTCAAGGTTAAACGAGGGAGGCTCATCGTTCACGTCGTTGATTGTGATCCAGTAAAGGCTGGACCGGTTGTGACCTGGATCGCAAATGTAGTAGAAACGATTACATTTCAAATGTTCAAGCTCACTGATTGATAATCTGTTTAGAAAAAAGGTTGGCTATGTGTGGCTTACTGAACGGTTTCGTACATGTTGTTGAAATTTGCCGAAATTTAGTTTCATTGATTTGATCATACATTGGAGCAAGTTGGTGAGTTCATTCGGCGTCACGAGTGATTGGGTGTCTGCTCTAGCCTTGCTTAGCTCGCATGAATTCTTCTACAGTAAGTTAAATACCCGCACTATTGAACTTGGTCTGACACAAGTCCACAATAATTAGTGCAAATATTATGACAAAAATTATATTGTTAGTAGCTAAAGTATAGGCGCTGAACACCATGCTAAAAAATGATCGCCATCATAACACAATCGAAAACGACATAATGCCTCAGTAAAATGTATCAACATTTCCTAGGACTATGCCTTTCCCACCTGGTGCTCCATCGGTGACCTCAATGGGAATTCCGTAGTTTCTCTTGGTCTCCCTGTCGAGAGTGTTCAGGGTCCACAATTCTCCCGTGATCGGGTCTACCCTGAAGTTTTGACGCACCTCCAGAGGGGCGTCAGGCTTGATGGTGTATCGAAGCTGGATTGCAAAACAAAACTTTTTGTCAACACAAATGGCCTGATGAGTTGTAGAGACTTAGTTCAAAACGCTAAATATTGGATAGGAATTCGGTTTCTGGAAGTTAGGTGGAGAATACAACTGAAGTTAGAACTAGCGTTGTAGGCGTACCGGAGCTAGATAGTAAAAACTTTAGGTTACTATGTAACTTAAATCTCAAACACTTCAAAGCAGGAAAATGGAAAAAAATTAGGAGTGGTGATAGGTTATAACGGTAAATCAGAGTTGGGTTGTACAACATAATTTCAGGTGACACCAGGGTGATGACAGCTGGTTTTGCGTAGTTGGTGAAGACTGAAGAGTAAGTACTATGCAAAAGAAATACAAGCGTTGTAAGAGACGCTACTGAGTTAAGAAAATGAATGTCCTTAAAAACCAACGTAAATTCTTATTGGACTTGCAAAACTGCGAACGAAAGGAAACACTCAAGAGCAGAATCATGATTAGTTGAAGTTTTTTTGCTCTCAAATTTTCATATAGTTTGATAATCCTCGGTGAAAATATAAGTAAAAATTCAAAAAACTTGTCGCGAAGACTTTAAAAAATGGAATCAACATTCGGTGGAAAATCCACCCATATGGTAGAATAAAGACTTGTGAAATGCATTGCCACAGTGGAATAGCCAACTGATATTTCTATGACCGACACTTCGAACTCGAGGTTCCCCACAAGACTCTACGAACCTGCTTGAACTCAGGAGAGGCGTCTTTATCTATGGCGGTGACGGTCATGATGAGCGAGTTGGGGTTGCCGTTCTCGCTGATGACGCCGCTGTACGGGTGCTGCAGCAGCGGCACCTCGTCGTTCACATCCACCACGCGCACCGTCAACGCGTAGTCAATGCGGGCGTTCGAATTCTGACGGTGGGCAGCAAAGGAGCCAAATTGAAGTGTGGTAGTGACAAAGTATTGAAGTATGGTAAAGGGAGGCAAATTGGAGTGTAGTTGAGGGAGATTGATTGATAATAAGAAAGTTTTAGCTTCCCTTTACCACGAAAGATGTTCAAAGAGAGGAAGGATGAAGGCACCATTTAGTATGGAGTTAAGGGAACGCAGAATCTACGCACAAGGTACATAAAAACAGTAAGCTAAGAAAGAAGTTCATGAAACAAGGTAAAAGTTGAAGAAGAAAGAAGTAGGCGCTGAAAGACAGGACTGCAGTGAACCGATAAAAATGGTCCGTAACAAAATAAAAAACCTATTGTATTTCAACAAAAAGAAGGCCTGCCTAACATTTAGCTCGAAACCTCACATAATCCCCCTGGGAGCGTAGTAGAGGAAAGCAAATTGAAATTTGTTAGAGGGAGGCAAATTAAAGCAAGGTAAAGGGAAGCAAATTGAAGTAGGGTAAAGGGAGGGAAAGTATGGTAAAGGGAGGCAAATCAAAGTAGGGTACAGGGATGCAAATTGAAGTATAGTAGAGGGAGGCAAATTGAAGTTTGATAGAGGGAAGCAAATTGAAATATGAAATATAAAATGCCCATACTTGAAAATAGAAAGTAATATTGAGGTGTGTTGGAAGCAGTATTGTGGGGGGAAAAAACGATGTCGAGGGTATTGCAGACAAAAATGTAAATTCGAATGAAACTTGAACGACTTTTCAAGCTCGTGAAATAAGGAAAACAACATTGATGAATTTTGATTACAACATAAAACGAGTTTCAGAATCATGACGTGTCTTCCCATGATAAAACTGTCGACGACCAATTTTTACCGTTGAAGGTATTCAGTTTTCGAAAAAATTAAAAACAAATGACATTCCTTTAATTGTCAGCATAGCTGCTCATTTTTCCTCAAAGCGACTCACTCAACAGCTCTAAACATTTAGTTCCCCTTTTACTGATTTGAGATGCATTTTTTTCATAGGTCAATAGTTTTACTAAAGGTTCCATGTTACAAGACAGACCAGACCTTACGGTGACTTCAGTTCTTAATCGAAACATTGAGTTTTATCTGGCTTATTCACATTTTTATTCAAGAGTTGTTCTTTTTAAAATAAATTTTGAACAAGAATGTATTTTTAGCACAGTGGAGAAAATTTCAAACAAGATTGTAAAATGAAATGCCGCTGTGAAGTTCCTGAACAATTAATAGAAACAAGCGTTTCCGCGTTGCATGTGGTTCGTCTACAAGGTGCATCAGCATAGCTATTGCCATATCGATTTGGGTGTGATGTTATTGTTATGTTACAATGATGCTCATATTTTCGTGAAAGCAAAATGCTGGCATTACAGTCGATTATATCACACTAAACATTAACAACGACATATAGGGAAAAAACGAAAGCGTAGCGCAAAGCGTACACAGAAAGGTATAATGAGTTTACGTTTGACTGCACCCATGAAACACATCAAAACAGCAAGTGTGCTTATTAGCGTAAACCTAGGTTTCCATGGTGGTATGGAATTATATTTTGGCCGCGCCATTCGAGCGTTAGAACATAGCGTACTCGGAGTTTAAATTGGAGTGAGGAAATCACGGTTGCTGTCATTACATTGGCACGGTTCGAGAGAAAAAAATGTACAGCATATGGAGCTTCAATGGAAGAAACAACTCACCGACATTTGGATGATTAGCTTGTAAGAAGTGATCTGCTCGTAGTCGAGGTTGCCGAGGGAGACGTAGACGACGGCCCCCACGGTGGCTAAAGGACAACTTGTGCTCTCGTCCTTCCTGAGGTGAGCAACACTCAATTGTATTCTGGTCTCGTAAGCGCGATGTGAAATTAGAATTGAACTTTTACACTCGACCGAATGCCACATGGAAACTACCAAACAACTTTCACACTGGATCGATAGCCATGTGAAAACTACCCGATAACTTTTACACTGGATCAAGAGCCATGTGAAAATTACCCGAAATTTTTACACTGAATTGAGTGCGATATGAAAACTGAAAAACAACTTTAACGCTGGAGCGACTGCGAAATGAAAATTAGTATGTAACTTTTAAGCTGGACTGAGTGCTGCGCTAAATGAAAGTTTCACAATGAGTTTCACAGTGGGCTAAATTACAATACACTTTCCTCATTAAGCCCAGAACGATATAAAAATTACAAAAAATAATTCTACCCTGGACCGAGTGCTGCACTAAATGAAAGTTTTGCAACGAGTTTCAAATTGGGCGAAGGTCCATGTCTAATTTCGTTCACTACCTCGACATCAGACATGCACTCTCTGCTGCTAAGTTAAACCCAGGTAGAGCCTCATAGGGCCCACTTTCAAAATTAACTCCTTGATTCCATTACATGAAGAAACGCTAAAAAGTGGATAGAAAATATACTATCACCCGACAGACGTCAACTTTTGCAATTCGTAACTATCAACACTATACGCTATCACTATCACTAATGATTAGATGTCATTTGAAAACATTAGAACCCAGATGCAATGTGCTCCGTAGAGTGAGGAGCGTAATAATTACGTTATAACTCGATGCATAGATCATTAATTACGGAATTAATTGCATCCAATTGGCCAGAAAAATGTATTGCCATGCGCTCCCAAATCTTCCACTAAAATTTTCTTGAAAATAAAGAAACAAATTCAACTCAAAGTAAACAAATTTCTCTTCTTAAGTTCCGGAAAGTAAACAAGCTGTATAAATTACTTCCATGATTTCCTAAAGAAGCCGCAGATGATGCACACAATAAAAATCCTCGGCTGTCGTTGAAAAAGATCAGACAATGAATGAAATGTCTAATTAATGCTCTCAAAAACTATTATATAATTGCTGAGAATTTGAATTGAATATAATTTCCGTAGCATTAGATTATTATTAGTATATCAGTTCAAGACTCTCGCCACAAACAAGGCAATCTCAGTAAAACGAAGATAAGGGACCATTTAGTATAGGCTTTAAAATATGGGGAATCTAACAAGGTGAGTTCCCACACAGAATACTGTGCGCAATGAAACAACGAGTTAGAAAGGATGAGGTAGAAAAGACAAAGAGATGGCGAAAAATGCATGTAAGAAATAAAATGGGTAAGTAAAACAAAAGTCCCGAAGGCATTTGTAGTGGAGGTAACCTAATATTATCTTTCCTGAGGGCGCCAGTCCCTAAAACATAGGACAAACACTCCTAACTTACTAAAGTCTATTGGCCATCCTACGCCTTTCTGAGAAGCTAAAGTATTTGAATATAATTGGAGAACACGATCAGTGTTCATTCTGAAATAATCAGTTAAGTTAATGAAATATCCAAATTGCATGGCTTTGAGTGGTCATTCTAAAAGCAGTCATTTTGTCTTCCCATGAGGGACCGAGATTCAGTTTTGGTCAATTCTGCACAGAAAGAAAACTAACCTGATGTCGAAAGTACCATCGCCATTCACTGCAGGGGAGTTGCCGGCTACAATAGTGAAATAGATGTCGTTCACGTTGTCCGTGTTGGACCTGAAGGATGACAAGCAGACAGAAAAAATTATTCAAAAAAAGTTTATATCCAAGAAAGTGGGTACATCAAATTAGTTTCAACGCTAGTTCTTCGATAATTTTTACAAAGAGGTCTTTAATTAAACTAAAACCCTTGATAGCGACATTAAAAGCCGTAAAAATACCTACATTACATTTATACGATTGTAACGATATTCGAAGGCGCTAGGTGGGCTAAAAAATGTGCGCGTAACTGCAGAAGGTTCAGATTAAAGCTGCAACATGAAAGACTTTTGCAAGTCTCCAGTCGTTCGAACAATCAATTAATGTTTCTATTTTGAGAAAATAATTGAGAAGTTTCGTAGCCATAAGCAAGAACTCAGATTATGATGCATTTTATCATGATTGATTCTATCGATTATCGAAAAACGAACGCTAGCTCCAGCTGGCACACTTCGGGTATGAAATTTTCTAACCACAACCAGTAATAAACAATCTCGGATAAGACCAGAATTTATGAGTTACATTCCCGAGGGTAATTTCAAATTTTTTGCGTGGTTAAAATTTCAATGATTATCCTACAGATTAAGGAGAAAGATTTATGCATAGCGTGTGTTGTTTGGGCACCCCTTCCTCTCTGCATGGCTCAAACGCACAGCAAATATGCAGGCTGCACCTTGGATGTAGTATTTATTCAAGAAGATAGTGAAATGATTCGAAAAATGAAATATCGCCTCAAGCTACTCGATCTTAAAATTAATCCTTTTGTTCAAAACTAAATGAAATCAGTGAACGAAACTTTCCCATCTTCAAAGATGAGGTGTTCATTGAAGTAAATGTTGATGTAGGTTTGCAATGCAATATTTTATTTGCACATTGCAAGGCACAATTTATGCACAATTGAGGCGTGATTCACTACAAGAAATAATGTATTATAATTACGTCAATTAAAAACGACGATAAATCTAGATGCCTATTAATTGTGGTTCAAATTGGATTATTTGTCAAGTTGGGCGACCTTAACAGATCATCAAGCCAACTCGTGCAGAAGTGACTTTACAGTACGAACGGAGTACTGATTTCAGTATACTTGAAGACGCACGTATCAGAGAATGCATGAAAAGGATGTTAAAGAGTATTTTATTCCAATTTAATTGATGTTATTTCATTGATTCATTTCTGCAAGCCTTTAACATTCACGGTTAGTATGGGGCAAGCCAGCACTCAATCAACGCATCAGGGTCGAGTGTGGAACTATGACACTTTCTCCTTTTTCCCAAAGGGAAGAAATACCGCCGCTCATACTGCAGAGTCTCGAACTCTCGGCCCCGTCTCAAGAAAGGTGAGAGCTTCTAACCACAAATTCACGAAAGGAACTTATAAATAAACTAAACAACACTTCACCAAACATAACAAGCAAAAAAGCAATGCACACTAAACATGCATAAAAAAGTAACACACCAACAAGCTGAGCATTACTTTTTTTGTCTCTGAAAGGCATAACAAAAAGAAGAACCAATATAAAGGGAACATTCTTTTAATAGCAAACGTTTCGGAATCTCTGATTCCATCATCAGTGCTGTAAAACAGAATGAAAAACGATAATGAACAAATTGCGAAACAGCTATCAGAAAATAATATCAATATACCTACATCGAACGAGAAATAGCTATACCTAACCAATAAAAAATAAAGGTATATGAACAGAACTCACTTAGCGCAGAGTTGCAGCACCGGCGTACCGACAGTGGCATTCTCTAGCACCTGAGGGGACGGGTCACGCTCCACGACAGACGGGGCCATTTGGTCCGAGCCGACCACGTTGATGCGGACGTGGGCGGTTCCTGTGAGTCGCGGACTGCCTTGGTCCGTCGCAATCGCCATCAGCGAAAACGTCTTCACGTTCGCCTTCAAGAGACATTTGAAAAACCATTTATGCTCTGTATCTTTAAAGGGAGTAAGCTGTGTTTCTCTCTTTCGAACGAACGAAACATGCTCATAGAAAAGACGGAAAGAGAGTTTGTCACAGTGTGTGTCGGGAAGAGGAAAGGTGAAACGGAAAAGGATAGATAGAACAGAACTGATAAAGACGCGCTTTGCGCAAATGATGCTAGTGTCGGAGGGTTTCTTTTGTAAGTAGTTTGAGAGTGGTGACTCTCTTTCCTTTTTTTTTCTTTTTTACAGACGGGCGGGCATGAGTTAGTATTCACTACAGTGAGCACAACGCGGTAGAAAAATCTAGCGCGAAATCGAACTAATCGGATTTTCAAATAATTTAAACCATCCCAGCGTCCCAGTTTGCAATGTGAGGTTCTAAAGTCGACTTGGCAAAGTTTCGTGTTATAGTACGTAGCACACTGGCCGAGTAGATTTAGACTATTTTAGACTACGACTAAACTGCTATACCATCATAAATTATTTGAAATTCTGGCCCTAGAAACTTTATAAGTTGTGTTTACTGAAGAAATCTATTTCATGTTTTCTGAATAGTGTACTGCTATCCTTGACTTTATGCACGGATTAGGTGGCATAGAGTTATGTATTCATTTCCCGTTGAGTTAAAAGCGTTCATTGAAACTCATCCAAAGTGATTTCTGTAATGTTTTACGCATGAACATTGACCACACTGCTGCATAAAACAAACGAAAAGCCGCGTAGACAACAGATACATGGAAAACAATTTGGGGAGAGGGCTATATCTTAATTAACGGTAGAATCATCTACAACTTTCAAAAATAGATCGAACTACAACGCATCGTACATTAGATTATAAAAAAGCTAGAATAAATAATAAAAGAGTCAACTGAGTTTCAAAAGCGACTTACCATACTCTCAAAAAGAGGCCTGACCAGCTTGATGTAGCCAGCGTTGGGGTCGATCGTGAAGTACCTATCGATAGGCAGAATATCGCCTTCCGTGATGTTGTAGATGATCTCGGCGTTTATGCCCGAGTCTGCGTCGGACGCTGTAACGCGCAGCAGGTTCACATTGGTCTCGCTGTCCACAGGGATGTCTTGTACGTATTCCTGGGGGACATTATTATCAGTCTCATTATTACTGTCATATTAATTTATACCTTCTTAGCCACATCATAAGTGATCTCAAGAGGACGAAGAGAGGGAACCATTTTGCGCGACTTTTAAAAAATAGGAAATCTACGCACAAAGTGTGCTCCCACACAGAATACCGTGCTCATGGAAACAAGCAAGGAAGGAAAAGAGGAAATAATAAAGAAGATATATTAAAGTGGGCTCAAAAATTGAAGCCCCGAAGCCTAACTGTAGCTTGGGTAACCTAAGAGTTTCTTCTCCGTGAGTGCCAGTCACCGTAGCATGGGATACATACACCTATCTAGCCTCAAACTATTGTCTATCGTATGTGCTTGACTGCTCGTCATGAGACGGAGGTCACGAGACCGGGAGGTCACGAGACCGGGAGGTCACGAGACCGGGAGGTCACGAGACCGGGAGGTCACGAGACCGGGAGGTCACGAGACCGGGAGGTCACGAGACCGGGAGGTCACGAGACTGGGAGGTCACGAGACTGGGAGGTCACGAGACCGGGAGGTCACGAGACAAGGAGGTCACTAGACTTGGAGGTCACGAGACTGGGAGGTCACGAGACAGGGAGGTCACGAGGCCGGAAAAACTGCATTCGTATCCTGACTCCAAAGGTCCCACGCAGCGAAAAACCCTTGAGTGCAAAAATTCAATGTTCATTTCTCCTGCCATTGATTTTGACTGTTTCGAACGATAGAATACTGGACTGTACATAGTCATCACTGTATGCCTCCTGGTGAAACACTTGCAACCCTACACAAAAATACGAGTAAAATTTTTACAATACGTACAACAGTTGAGGTGAAAAACTGATTACCCTGCTCGCTATGGTTTTCACAATTGGCTAAACAAACATGAACGAACATTTTTAGACATATTTTGGCAAGGTGCGATGCAGAGCTCGTTCAGAGCTCTGGTGGTTCACACTAAATATTGATTACAAAGGTATTATTTTTGAGATTGTTTAGGTGAGGACTTCAACTAGGTAACTAAGTGACTAACTACAGTGACTCGCCTCAACGCAAGAGAGAATAATAAATTGTCGAATAAATGAAAAATTCATACGCGTAAATAACAGAAGTTACTTCAGCAGAAATGTGGCAGAAGCAACACAATTTCTTAAAGGTTAATTCGACTGAAAAATGACATGGTGAAATAATTGAAAACCTATCATATCACAGTGACTTTGCTTTATCACGCCATTATTATTTTTAAAATAAGTTGGTTAGAGATCCCTTAGCCACAACAGTAACGATCTCAAAGGCGAAAAGAAAGAACCATTTATTATGAACTGTAGAAAACGGGGAATCTATGCACAAGGGATGTTCCCACATGGGATACCAAGCACATAGCAAGAAGAAATTTAAAAACAAGAAAAAGAAGAGACGAAGAAGAGATGGCGAAGTAGGTATGAAAACTGAAAGAAGCAAAGTGGGCACGGATGACAGAAGACCCGATGGCTTATATCTAGTTGAGGTAACGTAATAGTTTCTTCCCATGCTGGCGCCAGCCCCCGTAGTGCACATGTATAAAATTTACAAATATAAAAATATAAAAGCAAAGAAAATGCTATTAAAATTAACCGTTTTATTCAAAAAACAAAATGACTAATTTTATTAGCATTGTCTTCGCACTAAAATTTTTAGTGAATCTACGATTCAAGTAAGGCGAACATCTACTTAGATAGACAAACCCAACTCATAAAAGCCTATTATTAGGCCCATACTTTCTTAGGAGCCTTTCCACGTCATCGTGACCAGGGATAACACCATATTTCTATCAATAATTGGTTTTTGAAACGTCGACAATAATTATTGTAAAATGGAAACTTAGAATGAAACAATGTCGTCAGCGTCAGCCATAAGGAGGAAGCAACTTTTGAGATTGCAAATATGAAGAGCAAAAAAGATTACGGAAGGAACTTGAAAAATTCGGTTAGTAACTTCAACACTTACTCAAATGGGAGAAAATCTTACCAAAATCTATTCACAGAGAAGAAAATTAACGCGAAACACCCAAAGTTGAAAAACCAAACATGCAGCAATTTCCTCACAAAATGTTTTATAGAAAGTACTTGAACCCATAAATATTATGTTAAATGTTAAACATATGTTAAAAAAATGAATGAATAAATCCGTACGAAATTTTCATTTATAGGGACTTGAAGCACAATAAATTCCTTCACAAATTCCACGGATCGAGAAAAAAAAAGAGACGAGATGCAGAGTTCATGAATTTTCTTGACTTCATTCATTTAAATCACCCTAAATTCCTTTTGAGATCTAAAAACGAGAAATACTCAGAGCAAACACGACTTGCTCGCTGAATAAAGAAAATGCGAGGGTACAATTGTTTGAGAAAAACACAAAGCAAAGAAGAGTTGCTTGCTGGATAAAAA
This sequence comes from Platorchestia sp. MABIK, assembly GCA_014220935.1. NCBI lineage: Eukaryota > Metazoa > Arthropoda > Malacostraca > Amphipoda > Talitridae > Platorchestia > Platorchestia sp. MABIK. The sequence goes on from JACJUY010000675.1 coordinate 50,485, forward strand.
AATGTAAAAGCACAATTACTTTTTGCTTTGTTTGCACAAAGCAAACAAGACTCGCTAACTGAATAAAAAAAAATGCAAGAGCACAATTACAGAAAAAATCGCACAGCATGGATAAGGGTCGAGATAAACTCACCGACTTGTCGAAGATGGGAGCGTTATCGTTGATATCTTCAAGGATGACCTCGAAGGAGCAGGACCCTTCCAGGGGCGGCGTGCCGCCGTCTCTGCCTACAACCGTCAGGAAATATTCCTTCTTGCCCAAATCTCGGTCCAGGGGCTGGGGACAAGCACACAAGTGCACATTTTCAGCCTTTGGTGGAAGGTTTTTGATGTTCTTTTTAAAACTCTAAAACAACAGTGATCAGTTGAGAATATTGTCATATAGAAGGGCGCACAATGTAAAATTTTGTCTCAGTTAGGGGACAGGAAGGTTACTTAGACGCTTTGAAAATTTTACAGAAGCCCTCCTAAAGTGTGACAATTTCAATAAGTCATGAATTCTGGACATTACATATCAATTATGAGCTACACAGAAGAAGCCATACCATTTCAGCCTCAACTACGATGGTTGCGACCGAGGTGGTATGCTCAATTATCCCGAGTTCAAGCATTTCTAGCTTGAATTAATTCGTACACGATTCACTCATCACACCTCAAGGGACTATGCTACCAGGGAAGCACTTGAGCAATCAATAAAATATTTCGTGAATTGTTCATAGTTCACTTAGTTGAAGAAGCATTTATGTTATTTCTGCGAGAGTACAAGCAGTGTCTGTTCCGAAAATTTGAGATTGTGTACAAATTGGTAAGTATTACAAAAATCCTCATTTGTTGGCAAAGCGTGCTTGTGGCATGGGAAATCCGTTCTTTTTTATTGTTGTGATTTGCTAATTAAGTGAACCTCTACGCATTCAAAGATCTCTGATAGCGTAAGATATATATTTGATATATACGTGCTATAAAGTATATATCATGTGCTCTTATATATATGTATGTGTGTATGTATATAAAATCTTATACATATCGTATGCTATAGCACATACGATATGTATGTGCTATAAAGTCTTCTGATAGAAAATTTACAATTACTGGCCAACAATGATTTTATTTTAAGACACCACATGTTATCAATAGGTTCGAATCGAAGATCAAGATCTTGGATTCGAACGTACTGATAACCTGTGATGTCTTAATATAGGTGACTATACAATGTTACGCTGCATATTTTGGTTAGATATAATTTCTAACAGTAATAATAAGTAAAACTCCTTGAACTGTAAACTGGCTAAGTTTTAACACAAATCAGCACATTAAAAGTCAATGTAGCTGCACCTTAAGAACCCAGTGCCTGCAAAAAATGCCACAGAGATTTCCTCAAATTAAAGGACCGAACTTCGGAGAGCCACCTGTAGCGAGTAATTAATAGATAAGCAGAAGTTTCCCGTCGCAAAAATTACTGAAATGAAACAACACAAACAGCAACGGTCCCCGGTGGCTCGCAAACATCAGCCCAGCATCGTGAAATAGCTGTAGTTTTTGCACTTCTGCTTTTCTATGAGGAATATAGTTCATTAAGAACTTGAAAAAAATTAAATCGGAAAGCGAAAAACTGAAAGTTTCGCATGATACTCAGATAGAAAAGACACTCAAAGTTGGATCACATACAACTCAAAACAGGGAAAATTTTAGAGGATGTTGTTTTCTTCTCACATTGACACGTTAAATGGGAACGAAAAATTCAAACTGATGAAGGCGTTAACACAGATAAAATAAAAGGCACAGGACATTGAGCCCAGCCGATGGAGCAGCATTCCGAATTCAACAGATGGAGCTACACAAATAATTCAGTAGATGGAGCAGCAAAAAGAATTCAGCAGATGGAGCAGCAAAAAGAATTCAGCAGATGGAGTAGTATTCCGAATTCAACAGATGGAGCTACACAAATAATTCAGCAGATGGAGCAGCAAAAAGAATTCAGCAGATTGAGCAGAACAAAGAATTCAGCAGAGTGAGTAGAACAAAAAATTCTGCAGATGGAGCAGCAAAATGAATTCAGCTGATGGAGCAGAACAAAAAATTCAGCAGATGGAGCAGAACAAAAAATTCAGCAGGTGGAGCAGAACAAAGAATTCTGCAGATGGAGCAGAACAACGAATTCAACAGATGGAGCAAAACAAAGAATTCAGCAGACGGAGCAACCCACAGAATCCAACAGACGGCGCCACACACAGCCAAAAAACCCCCTCAACAACCCACTCACCACCGTCGTGCTGATTTGCCCGCTGCGTTCGTCTATGTCGAAGTCGACGGGGTCTGCCAGGAAGCTGTAGCGCACCTCGCCGTGAACACCCTGGTCTTCGTCCGTCGCTTTCACCTGAGCAGCAAACCGCGCGTGTAAAAGATCAGGTTAGGTTAGATGAGTTGTTGGTTTAAGCCTTCCTAACCGCAACAAAGGGGTTGCAAAGAGAGAAATGAGGAAGGCGCTATTAACAGGAGTTGAGGGAACTGGAAGTCTATGCACAATGTGTGTTACCACGTAAAAGTCCCTGCACATAGGAAAAATGAGTTAAAAAATAAGTATGAAATACGATTAGAAGAAGATGGTAGTGGGGCTGAAAAACAGGACAATCGTGAGCTAAAAAACGATCCCAGCTCGGGACCTTATATTTTCCCTTCTGTGAGCAATAATTCTTATAAATACAATAACTGTATCCCCCTGATTGGCGTGTGTGCAAAAACAAAACTTTCTGTTAAACCCGTTAAAACTTTCCGTAGAATCCGTTACTACAATGATGGTTAACTGACTACAGTCATAATCAAAGTTCTTCTTTGTGGGTCGTGTTAACGTGTGTTTATTAACGTGCCCTATTCACTTTGCTATTATTGCGCATTATTTTCTCACACGAGCGGCAGATGCCGTGTTTTCTGCGCTCATACATTGTTTCTTCGACCACAATGAGAGTGGTATTCATTCAAGATCAGCAACGACATTAACGACGCATAAATCAGGAAACCAAAGGGAAACCTGCTTTGAATCACCATCTAATCACCACCATTCACAAGTATAGAATTGCTCTTCCAAATGAAAGCAAGTAATTCAATGGAAGTTCTCCTTCCTCAGTTGCATCAAACGCGTCATTGAAGGATTGCAATTACAGCGAATCAATGAGGTTCTCTCCAATGAAGTTTCGCGTGAATGACAGAGCGAACTGCATTAGCTATTCGTTATTAGGAAAAGATGCATGAGTAAAATCAATACACATTGCGTGTGACACGATGGCTCGTAAAAATGGAATAATCTAGTACACCACCTAGAACAAGAATATAATTAATAAAAGTGCAAAGAAATACGCGTTTAAATAGATCCTATTATTTTACTGAAGAAAGGCAATAAGCAAAGAAAGAACGTTTCGACTTCCTCGATCATTCTCAATTCTGAAACAGAATAACGTGTTTGCACTTCTATTTACTAATATGATTTGCAAAGAGCAAAACATTCTCACGTATCCGATCTATTTACTATCATGATTTACAAAGAGCAAAACATTCTTATGTATCCGAACTTAAATATAGATATTGTGCATACATGGAAAACATTTTCATAGCTAGTTTCGTGCGAGAGTCTCGAGATATGACCTAACTAAGTTCACATGGCAGATTACCTGTGCACGAGCTCTTAATGCTAGTCTGGTCAGCGGAGTTTCATGAACTCCTCAGACAACCTTGAGGCGTCTGAATCTCTATAATTAAAGCGGCTTGTGGAGCGAACTGAGAATACTGCAATAAAATGAAGACATGAGTTAAAGACAAGGACAGATTTCTTACGATGATGACGTTCGTTGGAGCCGTCTGGTTTTCTTTGAGGGGAAAGTTCTGATAACTCTGGCACTCCTTGAACACAGGAGGATGCGTGTTCTCGTCTGTAACGGGAATTAAAAAGAAAACTTATCATCGTTGTCTGCCATGAGTGAAAACAGTCTTAGTTTTCTTAGGTCTATAACATTCAAAAGTGAGTAAACCTTTTTTTAATTCAAACGTGAGTAAAAAAAAAATTATGCCACTGGATAATCACCGACAAAAAACATAAATGAAAACATTTGGTGAATCTTATGACCTTTGTAATTTAATGAACTGCATAATAAGAGTTGTAATTAAATCAATGATTGTGCCTGTGAACTGTATATTATAAGGAAATGTATAATGAGAATCATAATTGAAACATTCAAAGATTACAAATCTTGTGAACTGTTTTCAATAAGAACTGTATGAGGACAGTAAAAATTGAAACATTCAATAAATCCTGTAATCTGGCTTAGTTAAATGAAAACGGAAACAGAATTGATGACGGTCGTCGATGTCAAAGTTAGACTCTTCGTAGTGTCCATCCTGAGAGCGAATGTCCCTGGTTCTAATTCAATTATCTGAAACGACAAGGGGACGAGAGCAATTCTAGATTTTCTCAACGATATTGAAGGAGATGATGGAACTGAGCGCTAATATATCTCTGATGAAGCGAACATTAGTTCAATACACAGACAATAATATTGAGAGTCGAGGATATCACTCCCTACCAAGACGATAAACTTCACAACAACAAAGATGAGGCTATAATTCGTGAAGGGAGAGCTATAATATTCAGACTAGAATACACCTCGAACCTTGATGGAAATACGGCAATTCTAAACACAAGGCATTGCATGAGAAGCGAAGTCTGTGGAGTGTGTCTAATATGACCACGCAATCTGTGAGCACAGATCGGGTTGGATCGTCCACCTGAGCTGAAACGGATGGTCTGAGAAGCGGAAATTCTCCATAATAACATGCACCTTAGTCTCGTAAATTTGAGCCCTTCTCTTGTGTTGGAGTACGAAATGCAACACTAGTAGCTATTGTGAGTAGAGTTGTGCTAATTGATACTGCGTGGCACAAGCTTTCGCACGATCATTCCTCACAGATGGGTCCATATCATTTTGGAAGCCCCGTCAGTTTGTAGCAAGTTGAGTGGTAAATTGGCCTTTCCAATACCAGGAATTGCGCGGATGTATCAAAATAGTTCACGATTGGCAGATAACATAGAGGGAAATCAATGCATTATAATCATCGCAGGTTCTCCTGAATAGCTGATGCAGACAGCGTTGTCTCTGTGCATTTACTTTTGCAAGCAGTAGAACTTTGTTGCAGAGACTGCTTTAGTGAATAGTTGAGACAATCTAGCTGGTATTCTGTGTAATCGTATTTGATTTTTGATCGTGCATGAATTAACATGGATATTATACATGAATGCAGATTCTGAATTAACAATTATTCAAGGCCATCACACCATCCACGAGTTTTAAATTTGTTTTTCCATTTTTTATCAAACACCAAAAAAATAGAAAGAAACATGAAACGAGAATGATAAATTCATTTACACAAATAGTCTCAAATCATATGTACTCACTAATTTTACGGCAATGAGCCGAGGCTTTAAAAGCTCGAAGAAGATATACATCACCACGCTGGTCATCTACACATGTAGATGTATAAAATTCAGGCTTGGAAAAAAGACTGCGAGGAAATGCATTTTCAGAGCACGTTTACGGTTGAAAAACTCTTATTTAACGAAGGCCTTCACTGCAGTAACTTTCAGCCGATAATTGGTAACCTTTTTCTGCCAATTGAGTTTTGTAATCGAGACAAAATGTCTGGGTGGTTTAACCATAGAACAGTTTGTTATAAACAGTCTCTCAAATAAACAGATTTAGGAACTTTTTAGTGGTTCAACACATATTTGCATGAATGCATTATTAATCAAACTAATATTTTATCCTAAATCTTAATCGATTAGGATCAGCATCAGTGAGCCTCTAACTAACTTCATTCAATTTAAAATTATGTTGAACAAGATCTCAACGTAAAGAGAGTAGCAAAATTAAATTTGAATTCTAATCAACGATGATATAATTTCATTGAAAAAGAGATAAATTAATTTATAAAGAGCAGCTTTCAAAGAAGGGAATCAAAGATGCATTCCTGTGGGTATAACAGGTTTATCATGACAAATAAATTCACGTAAAATACAATAGAATTCATGGTAACATGCTAAGACATACACAAAGACAATTCAAGAGTATTCTTTTGAAAGCAAACTAGCAGAGCCTCTTGGGAATCTACGTAAACGAACAAAAAACAAACGTAGACAAGAAAAAAAAGGGTAATTGGTTAACCTTACTTATAAGTACAAGATGCTCCCGCGTGCGTTTGTACATCTGATTTACTGCATTTCGAACGGCATGCAATAGCATGCAACTGAAATTTATGAATGTTTTCACTTCAGAGTAAAAAGAACTATGTAACCCGACCTTAAGAATAGGTAAAATTTAGCTTGAACAACTACAGACTAAGTTAGTTTGAAATGCGATGGAACGCAGATGCGAGCGTTCACAGTCGGAGAATGCATTATCACTAGGCATACAACATAGAGGAGAAGGTTAAGTATCACAGATTTGTGTGTACACAACATAGAGAAGAAGGAAAAATAGATTTATGTGAAACAACGCCAGCTCGGAAACAAAAATGTCCACAAAGCCAAGAAATTTTAAATGCTATTTGTTGGTATCGGGGACACGTCGCGCATTCGAATGAAGTTTTTTTACAAATCACAGTAACGATGTTTATTCCTGGCTCGACCTTGCTGAAACTTAGCACCACACTCGAAAGAACCGCACTAAGTTGTCGTCTCAATGCTGTGCGAGAAAAACTTGTGGCATTAAACATTACAAAAAAAAACTTCATCCATAGTTTATCCCTAATCAAGGACTGCAGTAAATATCGGCGCACTTACATCTTTACAATAGATTTTGTCACAGCGCAATTTCTCTATGACTTCGGCTAAAAACTCAACACTAGGATGAAGGCTCTCACGCCTAAATAAACTGTGTAAACATATACATAGACCAGCGAAACAGCGACACTAAGCGATGAATATTTTTTCACGAAAAGTTAAAATTGTCGCCGCTCGAGAGTGCGAAGCGCAAGGTGTCACTCTCGAGTCCCTCAAATAAACAAGAACGATGATTAGCAATAGCATTGTGAATGGACACTCGAATTTCTCCAACGATCGCTAGCTACAGCGAAATGTCAAAACGCTCCTGCTGTCATGCAATCGAGTGCACAGCTCTGCCTGCAGTAGCTGCCGTTTTGCTTCTGCGACTGTACTACGATACAAAGGCATTGTTTAACGATACAAGGACTGAATAACGATATGCGGACTGAATAACGATTTGCGGACTGAATAACGATACAACGACAGAATAAGAACTCACGGATTGGATTACGATACATTAATTTAATAACGATAGACTGACTGAATAACGATAGACGGGATTGGATGACGATACACGGACCGAATAACTATACACGAGGATTGGATGACGATACACGGACCGAATGACACATGGGGATTGGATGACGATACACGGACCGAATGACACATGGGGATTGGA
>JACJUY010000675.1:60737-85780 GCA_014220935.1 Platorchestia sp. MABIK
TAATTGGTTGTCTCGAGACCAGCTAATTGGTTGTCTCGAGACCAGCTAATTGGTTGTCTCGAGACCAGTTAATTGGTTGTCTTGAAGTCAGTTAATTGGTTGTCTTGAGACCAGTTAATTGGTTGTCTTGAGACCAGTTTATTGGTTGTCTTGAGACCAGTTTATTGGTTGTCTTGAGACCAGTTAATTGGTTGTCTTGTAGTCAGTTAACTGGCAGTCTTGAGACCAGTTAACTGGCAGTCTTGAGACCAGTTAACTGGCAGTCTTGAGACCAGTTAACTGGCAGTCTTGAGACCAGTTAACTGGCAGTCTTGAGACCAGTTAACTGGCAGTCTTGAAACCAGTTAACTGGCAGTCTTGAAACCAGTTAACTGGCAGTCTTGAAACCAGTTAACTGGCAGTCTCGAAACCAGTTAACTGGCAGTCTTGAAACCAGTTAACTGGTAGTCTTGAAACCAGTTAACTGGCAGTCTTGAAACCAGTTAACTGGCAGTCTTGAAACCAGTTAACTGGCAGTCTTGAAACCAGTCAATTGGCAGTCTTGAAACCAGTCAATTGGCAGTCTTAAAACCAGTTAATTTATGGCCTTGAGCTTAGTTAATTGGAAGTCTTGAGACCAGTTAGTGATTTGAGAACAGCTATTTCATCGTGTCAGGGTCAATTATCACTCTAGTAATTAACAAGTAGGTAACTAGGTCAATTTTCTTACTGTGTGACTCCAACGAATTGGCGATGTCTTACATGATTGGCTTGGCTGTATTCGTAATTTTATTTCTTCTCAAGTATGTAGTCATCATTTCCTCTTTGTGTTTTTGACGGATAGCGCATTCGGAATCATTGACGAGTAAACCAGAAAAACGAGCATGAATGAAGTAGCAATGAATGCATGGTAAATTGAAGCGACATTCTCTTCACGAAAATTGTCAAATTTGAATGACTAGAAAGAGGAACTGAACTTTTCAGCAAAGGAAGGGAAGGTGAAATTAGTAGAAGAATTTGCGCCGCTCTTCCATCCGACTGAGGCCTACGGATGCAGGGTAATTAAGATACGTCAGGCCGAGTACACACCTGCTGAGTTAGAGATCCGGAACGCTGTAAAGCGTGTATCAGGGTCAGCCAGGAAAGAGAGGAAAAAATTCAAAGATCTCATCATATTTACAAAATAATACATACAAACTAGCAATACATTTCAGTCACATACAAAAAACAAATCAACGAAAGAACTGTGCGTGAGGTTAAATTTGATTTCAATCTTCGTTTCCTCGAAAGAAAACGGATACAGCGAACACTTTAAATCGGAAACTTGGGATTACTCAATCTGCTTCACGGAGCTTCAGAACTGCAAGTGAATATGAGCCTAAGATAACTATAAAACTTATTGAAATGAGCAGCAAAACGTTTGACAGCGAATACTTTGAATTTTTTCACCTGGTGCGCTTGAAACCAAAGAACTTCAAAGCCGTAGTAGAAGACCTGAATGTTTGTTGTACGTGTGCGTGTTGATACATAGACCACTAGTTCGAGGGACCCTATTGCTGTACTTGGTGAACATTGTGCATCCCTGCTTCAGTAATCAAATATAGCTTGTTCAAGTCACTTTTGAACCAACGAAGATCAATTGAAAAATGTTAAATGTGCTCCACTAGGTCTGACACTCCAGTACAATATTTCATGGCACGCGTGGATTTCAATGTTTTTCAAAAATATTTATATTTTCTTTTGATTCCGTCATCACGAAGATAATAGAATTAACCATGTATAAAGGGTGATTGCATTATGAATAACTGTTTGATACTTTTAATGGTATTTAGTGAATGAATTCACAATTCTATTACGTAAAAACTTGAATGTATATCAAATGGGATATCAAATGGCGTGAACATGAATGTATATCAAATGGGGTAAAATCCAGCTCAAAAACTTCACTTCCCTAGTTCACTTTTGAGTGAACGAAAAGAACTTAATGCAGATCTTACCGAGGTTTGGCATGAACTCATCCGCAGCTTGGTAGAAACGCGAAGAAAAGAACACTTAGAGAAACTTCTTCAATAAGAAAATGCCACTTATCTTCGCGCAGCTTTATTTTGGAATGTTTTACATCACATAATGCAAAATTATGATAAATTAATCAGAGGGGGTTTCAGTCACAAGAAACATAACTAAACGAGCTGGTTTAGCTCGTACATATTTGGGATTAAAGAGTCCAACCAAAAGCTGGTCGAACAGTCAAGCTTAGCATCAACAATGAATCACTTCCAGGTATTTAGGGGAAAAAATAAAATTCCATTTTCCATCCATCAAGTGTAACAGGAAATGGGGAGGAGAAAGCTTTCGTTCCGGATGATAGGTGGATAATCATTGAGTTAGAAGTCCACACTTCGGTTATATCAAAATTACTGTTAATTTCAAGCCCGAGCGAAAGATCAGCTCGTATATGTGAGCGGGAAGGCAAACTTGTCAGCGAACACAAAACTATATAAAAAACACCATGTACATTTAAAAGCATTGAATTTAAAGAACATTAATAAAAAACAATCAACTTTCAGAACCTGAGAAAATCCTTACACAAGAACACCCATATGAACAAGGAAAAGTGATGCAGTAATTTTATCAGACATTCATCTCACGGACCACTTAAACATCGTTAGCAAATTCTGGATAGCCTGCAATGCAGACGCTGAAAAGGAGTTCATTTTGCTGCACAAATTCACCACTGGAAGGCGTGGACATGAACCAGCTTTTGGCGTTGTTGGACAATTAAAATTCGAACACCAAAATCACACTTCGTTAACGAGATTAGAATTAAATGAATACACATCCAATTTAACATTATGTACAGTAGCATCATGTCCTAGAAGAAAAACATTAAAATCATAGCTAGAAGCCACGAGTACAAATAAGATGCCAAAAAGTTAATGGCTTACCGATGATTTTGACAGTGACAGGCACCGTAGAAGACGATCCTTCTTGGTCCGTGGCTCGGGCCCGGAAGTCATAGACATAGATGTCTCCCGCACCTCGCTGGCCCACCGAAATGATGCCCGATGAGGGGTCCACCGTGAACTGCACCGACACACACAAACCCAAGCATGCATTAGCCAGTAGCCAGTGAACAGGTCAGGGTACGAGTTTCCTCAATAACGGTGTTTTGAACGTCTTCAGAAGCACCCGAGGACTTCTGAATGAGATTCTAGGTTGTGCATCAATGTGTACGGGAAGCGTTAGCCGGTGGCTGGTTTATATTTCAGAGTTCTCTAAAAATGCAATGATCTGAACGCCCTCGCAAGCACCTGAGGACTTCTGAATGAGATTCTAAGTTGTGTAGTAATGCGTGGAGCGGAGGTAGCGTTTAGATTTGTGGTGTACGGTATCACCGATTGGTTTGTGAGCGTTCGTAGATTGCTGTTCATCATGCGTGATATGACAGTCGCAGCAAAAATCATTGCAACATGACTTGTGTCAATATATTGATTTACAATGGCACAAGGGCAATTAGCCATGATTAACAATGGGATACATGCATTAAGCGTTGAATGGCAATTAGAAAAAGGTGCCTAGCTTTGATTAGCAACAAGACAAGGACCCCTAGCCTTGATCAATAATAAGATACAGGTAAAGTTAATTTAGCCTTGGTTAGCAATGGAACACGATTACTTAGCCTTGATTATCTACGGGACAAGGGGACCTAGCCTTGATAAGCTACAAAACAGAGGTGCCAAGCTTCGATTAGTAGTGAGACAACAAGGGTGCCTTATTTTAATTTTCTACGGGGGGTATCAGCGCTTGAAGACAAAGCAATACGTTAACGACTTTGCATTAATTTAATAACACGAAAAAGTATACCTTCAGTACGTAATGCTAAATGCAATTATAAGAGCCTACAACATGGGGGACGCGTTCTGTAGTCCGAGCCAAGGTACTCGATTGTAGAAGGCTACCATTATGAGCACTAGAGTAACTACAGTAGGTACGTAGCAATACAACTGTGAAGAGCGGCCGACTCTAATGAAACACATGTTAATTACTCCTAGCTAGTACATTTTAGCGTCTTGTTATTGTAAACACATAATATTTTCAGAGGTGCAATGGAACAAGACCCAGCCAAGTTGAATCGACTACGTCAAACTGATTACGTTCTAAAATCGAGTTCATAAATTCATTTGCCATGAATATCTAAATTCTCACTACGTGCAGCAAAGAGGGCAAGCGCTTGGTCATGTACAATTTACAAACCTATGCACGCTGAAATAAACATACGCGGCTTCTGCCAACTGTATGGTCGTTTTCAAAGATCTAGATGCTGAGATTATTCATGTTTCTAGCATACGAATACAAGATCGCAAAACATATGCGTAAATTCAGTATACTGAAGGCGCGTTTTAAAAAAACCTGCATGCTGAGGATAGTCCAGCAGCTCCAACTATGCAAGCTTGTAATGGAGATGCCGAGCTTTTGAAAGTCATTGAAGTCATCAGTTCCAACTACAGATGCTTAGCTTTTCTGAGATATAAACCTACATACTGAGAATAGTCCATCAGTCCTATCTACAGCTGCTCAGTTGTAGGTAAGGTCGCCACAGAAGACCTACATGCTGAGGGTAGTTCACCAAGTCGAGACTGTAGGCGACCCGCGTGTTCTCTGGGTCCCAGGCCACAACGCGTCCAACGTAGTCACCTGTAACAACACAAGACAAAGCGCTTTTGTGACAACATCGAGATTATTACTTAAATTTGTAAGCGTGCGCCCAAAACATGACAGAGTTTGTACCCGACTCGTTACCAGTGAAATGCTTGGAAGCTAATGTTTGATAAAGCACGTAAATCATCTATTTAACCCTCTACCGCCTCACGTTCCCCACATGGTACACTCAAAAAACTGCTCGTATATTTTATTTCTCGTCAAGTAGATGCTCTTATGTATTTTTTGAAGTTCACTGCCGAGTTGCAGTTCGTCTCTGATGTGATGTTGGAGACAACCTGATGCTAGAGCCACGTCTAATAACGGTGGTTATAATACCGGCAATATGAGTAGAAAAATTAGGCGGTAGAGGGTTAAGTGGAGAATTTTTTTGGTGCTACTACAGTGTATGGACTACCGTCGTATATCGCCTACCCAGGTACAGTTTGAGATGCACAAATTAAGTGTTTATCGATAAATTAAATGTATAAAAAAAAGTAATATCCATTATTAACCTAACCTCACGCTATAGTACTAGCTAGAGGTAGATCTCATGCTATAGTGTGGTAGACCTCACGCTATAACAGCATCAATTTTTTATTAGAGTTACTTTCTGATTACTTCGAAAGCGGAAAGTATGTCATGAACGTATGTGTGATGCAGACTTCACGTCTCTTCTAATTTCCCTTGTTTGAACCATTAAGGTGTGGACTCAGCGCAAACATGTATACATCATCAGTTTAATCAATCTAGATTACAATTTTACTGACATAATCTCTAAAAGAGGACCGAGATTTCAGCAACATTACAAATAAAGCTGCTTGACGATGCAGGCATTAGCTGATGTTTTTAATTCAAACCAAACCAACCCTCACTATCACTTTTATCGTCAATCTGAACTCCTTCAAGGGGGCAAATGAAAAGCGGTGATCTACTTCCTCTCTTTCATGTAAAGAAGGCTAATGGTTATACACCATTTTAAGCACAGTGGCCTATTGTCCCCGTGCGTCCAACACAACTGGTAGGTAAAACATAACACGCTAAATTTTCTCGCTCCTACAGAGATAACACCAACAGCACCTTCGATGGAGAACTCGGAGATGGCGAAAGTGTAGCTCGTGGAGTCGAACTCCGGCGCCTCTCGCGTGTCTCGGATGACTACAGAAACGGGCACCTGTGGCCACGTGGGCATCGACGTGCCTGGGAAATGTACGTGCTTAGTCAGGCGAGTGCTACCATTTATCAAACTTAGGACACAAATACATATAAATATGTGTATATATACTCGAGAATACATATACACAATACGAACACACAATATGAGCGAACGTGCGAACGATGGAGAACGTACATGAATTTAAAGAAGAACACGCGCTACGTTAGCAGTGAACATTAGCTAATGAGAGCACTTATGTTATGTAAAGTATACTTGAACATAGAGGGGAGCACATGTGCTGTGTTAGATGAGCGCATGAACTTAAAGGGCGGATGTTAACTTTATAGAGAGGAAGGGTTCAGTGGATAAGCTAGGTTTAAGTCTCCCTAAGCACAACAAGGTGTTCCAAGAGAAGAAGGAAGGCACCTTTAAGTTTAGAGTTAGGGGAATAAGAATCTATGGACATATTGCGTTGCAAGACACAAAGAAACAGCAAGTTAGGAAAAAGTTTACAAAAAAGACGTGATGACGAGAGTCAGAGGTGTTGAAAAAAAGACAGCAGTGAATCGAAAAAGGTGGTCCGTAACAAAAAACTTAATCTATATCAACTAAAGGAAGGCTTTCCTAGCCTTTAGCTAGGATCTCATATCTTCCCCGCTGGGGAGCGCTAATTCCCATATGATACAATAGTTATCTTCTCTGGTAGGGAGGGAAGCTCACTTTAGATTTATAAGGATTAACTCAGAAACCTCGTTGTTCTTAACGTACGTGAGGGAGATGACAGCCCGATCCTATTGTGGGACTGACTCTTGGATAAATAAATTGCTTCAATGATAGATCAGAATGACACAGTCGAAGTCCATCAATTTCGGTACCATAAATGCATTCATTAAATGAAACATTTTTGAACAAAAATGAACTAATAAAATCGGCTGAGAATACACCAATCCTTTCAAATGATTGGGAGTTTCAATTAATTTTGACGAAGACAACTTGAAAGGAGTGCGTCAGGAGTTACGAGACGAGGCAATATGAAAGGAACGCTAGAAATCAATTAAGCAAATGAAACAAAAGGTATTGACTAATGAAGTGACGGAGAAGAGATGAAATTAAGAATATTGCTGAGAGCAACGCAAATATTCTTTACTTCCATGATCAGATAATGCAAATGAGCTGCGAGTGAAAAATTATTCTGGAAATTGATGCACTTGAATCTCTTTGAAGATTACACGCAAATCCCCACAAATGATCAGGAATTACGATTTTAACGTTCAAATGAGGATACTTGCAAAGTAGGTTCCATTGATTAGCTAAATAAGGCTATGAAAGATTTATTGTGCAGTATTCTTTATATCGGGAGATGGGAGGAACGATGTAGTCGAAGATGGACAACTTAAAACGTTTTGTGATTGAAGAAATGAGTTTTATATAATTAACCGTACACTGCGTAGCTCTCATTGACAACAACACTATGAAAATCTTGTTTTAAAATTAGGTTTTAATTTTCTTTTGTATTAAGTATTAAAAACAGATGATAAATCCTAAGTTAGATCAAGCCTCCATAACCATGAGATAGGTGTTTTCATGAAAGGGAAAAGGAAAGCACCATTTAGTATGGAATTAAGGGCACATGGAAGCTATGCACGAAGTGTTTCCCAATCCTGCCAACAGAAACTGGCAAACACTTATAATTTCAGTATGCTCAAGAGAATCCTCATCAAGAACACGAGAAAATGATAATTTTCATTGTGCTTCTCTCAAACGAGCCATACAAATTATTGAAATACTGTGCATTCAAGTGAGCAAACATAAATATATCAAGCGAGGATGTATAGATTTTATTGGCTGCTATCGAATGAATCTAATTAAGTCTTGGCAAACCCCGGCGTTTGCAATAGTTGAAAGATAACGATAAAAAATATTGCATCCGATTGAAAAGGTTGGAAGCCTTATTCAAATGAATATGAAAGTAATTGAAAATCAGATGCGATAAAATTATTATTATATAAGAAAGTTTTAGCCTCCCTTAACCACGACAAAGATGTTCTAAGAGAGGAAGGAGGAAGGCACCATTTAGTATGGAGTTGAGGGAACGTGGAATCTATGCACAAGGTGCACAGAAACAGTAAGCAAAGAAAGAAGTTCATGAAACAAGAAAAAGTTGAAGAAGAAAGTAGTAGGAGCTGAAAAACAGAACAGCAGTGAACCGAAAAAAGATGGTCCGTAACAGAACAAAAACCTATTTTATTTCAACAAAAAGGAAGCCTACCTAACCCTTAGCTCGGGCCCTCACATAGTCCCCCTGGGAGCGCTAATTCCCCTAGACACACAATAGTTGTATCCCCCTGAGGGGAGATGCGATGAAAAGAAATACGGAAAACATAAAACAGATCAAACATCTTTTCACAGTAAAAAAAGAATAACAATGATAAGAAATATTGCAGAGTACAAGTACATTTATAAAACACCGTTTGAACACTTGAGATGTGCATTTAAAGTTATGTACAATTCAACACCGGAGCCAAACAAACATGTAAGAGCTCAGAAAGTATAAAAAAGCGGACGAGCGTAATTCCATAATTATTGAAGACACGTTTTAAAATAAGTGCATGCTGGGAACTTTATCAGGGAGATTATGGTCTTCCATTACTGATGTCTACTCAAGAAGGCACAAAAAATAATTACTGCACAACATGAAGCGAACAATAAATTACCTACGTACGTACACTACAGGAAATGAGAGATTGGATTATTAGTTAGTTTAAGCCTCCCTAACTGCTACAAAAAAAAGCGTATTGAAGAGAGCAAGGAGGAAGGCACCATTCAGGATGGAGATAAGAGAATGAGGAATCTATGCAGAAGAGGCATCGAAACAGTAAGTTGAGAAAGAAGTTCATGAAACAAGATAAAAGTTGAAGAAGAAAGTCAACAAAAAATGAGAATAGTGAATGCAATGTCTTCAAAACAACTTTGCTGGCAAAAGAATGTGAAAACGGAAACGGGCAGCGCCTCAAATTTTGGAGCATCTTTACGGTTTTGAAAAGAAATTTCTCATGAACATAACTCAATTTAAGTGCTGGGAAAGAGTTTATTCGGTGATGTCACCAACGACCGTCACCAAGTTTGGGTGAATTTCAACGTTAAGATATAAATTTTTCTTTAAGGATTCTTTCAAGCAGGAAAGAGTGAAATGACTCCATAATAATTATAAAATCTTTCAACGTGGTAGGATGGGATTTTGAAACAATTAATGATCGACGTAGCTGCTAATTCTTTTCTATGTGGACTTTGCTACGCAACAAACTGAGACACATCGCGTTGCCAAGTCGACTTAGAATCAAATGTGCTGCCAGCTGTACCGCCGTGAAAGCGTAAATTGTTTGGAAATCCAGAATTTTTCTGCGACAGCCGATGGCTTTGTTGTTACAAGAACATCGCCACTTTAGCTGCAAAGCGAAGGGGGAGAAAAAGTAATAGAAACTTGGTAAAATTCTTCAAAGGAAACCACAGACTCAAATAAAAAAAATATAGAGCATTAAATAAATTAACCCAAGCCACAGAGGATTGAAAAACAAAAGCACAAAAGGAATTCATCCACTGATGGATACCTCACGCGCAGTTAAAAACGACGAAAGCTTTGACTTACTTGCCTGCATGGAGGATCAAATACAGGAACAAATATTTCTAAAGCAATGTGAAGAACAAAGTATGTTCATATGATCCTTTTTCTCGTCGCTGGAAAATCAATCATTCACCGATCAAGCAAACGAAGAATTAACTTTATATTGTTTTGAAAGTCAACCAGCATTCATCAATTTCAAACACTAAATAGGGTAAATATACCTTAAAGACAAACTTTAATGAAACTGTCATTGCCACAAATACAAAGTTACATATAACCGTGAATGAAAAACAATGCATTTACGAACTTTTTACTGGGTTTTTGATTCTAGACCCAACGCAGAGAACGCAAGCAAGTAATGCTTTCGTGCTCTAGGATAATTTAGAATTCAAAATGAAAAGAAGACCAACCCAAAGGTAGCCTTTATGCGATGATCAAATAATTTTTGGTATTATTACGCAAACAATGGCGATAATATAACGTTCCTATTTTTACAGGACGTGCATTATTTTCAGAACGGGAAGCGTGGCTGCAGAGAAATTGAAGCAAAGCGATGATAATATCAGGCGTGCACATCAAAGATCAAAAGCAGTGCATATTGTACGCTTATTTACACTCCAATCCAAAGCAAACATTTGCAGAGACCTGCTGGTGCTTGTGAAGTCAAACTTATCACAGATTCAAGCGTAATTTTAAGGGCACGCAAGCTGAATATGAGGAACCGACGCAAGCAATGTGAGGGCAGTGATTGAGTAGGGAACATGAGCGGGAAAGCTTATTCTAAGCACGTGTTGTCTTATGGACGTGCGGGTAATTAGAGAAAATTGCGACAGAATTTGTGATGACAAAGAAAAAATGCGAAGAAATTTGAGTGAGTGTTAGCAACGGTGCATGGAACACAAATAATCAAACAAGACTTTGTCACCATTGAAGTACAAAGAATGGTTTAAAATCGGTGGGTCGTTCCCAGCGATGAAATTTCGTGGCGGGTTCTGGCTGTGAAAACAACAAATATAACAAGGAGTCTTTAGCAGTTAAGGATTCGCAGAATCCATCTTGAGTTGACTGCCCGGTCAATTGAGAGGAAGTGAACTTCAATTGACTGCTTCCCTTAATTTCTGCGGAATTCGCCTTCAGTTCACCGACTGACTGTGTGGAAATTGTCTTCTATTGACTTCTGTGTGGGAGCAGCCTTCAGCTCGCCAATTTTCTTCACGAAGGCCACCATTAAGTCACTCATTTGCTTCCATGAAGGTTGCTTTCTCCAGTTGACCGACTGTCTTCGCAGAACTGGCCTTCAGTTGACCGATTGCCTGAGACGGCATTGTTTTCAACAAAGCCAAGACACGACTAAAAAATTTTGCCCGCACAAACTTCACATACACAAACGAATAAAAAATCATTTAAGATTATGTAAAAGTTTCACAGGTTTGATCAAAAATGTTCGAATCAGAAAGTAAAAAATAAGGCAAGTTCACAGCGAAAACAAACATGTAGCGTAAGCACATTGATACGAGTAGAAAATGAGCTGAAATATCGTGCCCGTCAATACACAAAAATATGTTAAATTTCTTCTAAAGCACAGACAAAACTTGACAGGCAATGAAAATTTGCTTCCATCACAAAGCTTACCAAAATCCACAAATACTAAACAGCTAAACTTGCGGCCGTAATTGTCACAATCACCCTCTCTGAATTTCATGAGCAACATATACAAGCCGTTTCTAAAATCAACAGACCACAATTATTCAACGATTTCCAGATCGCGATTTCTCAACGTAGGCGCATGCAGCGTTTAAAGCAATGCTTTTCCATCTCAGAGGAGTTTTGCTTCTTAGATCGCAGGCTAGTACTAGTCCTCTTCTTTCGTATCTACGATACGTCAGCTCAGCCAGTCTACATTTCCAGAGTAAGGCTTGCAAATAAAAGGCTCGTTAGATCCACACTCTCCACAGCGGCCTCATTGTCGTCCCATACAAGGCCGCTCATGGAGTCTTTATTCCATGACTCAGTTCGTGTGCAAACAGATGCAGTAACTTGCTCCTCTTGCAGTTATTTTCCGTAGGTCTGAAACTCTTTCTAATGCAAGCAAAGATGTCAAGGATTGAAGAGATTTCGTCACGGTAGAAGAAACGAGGTAGGGTCAAACCAGTCTTTTTTGTCGACCGTGTGGCAATAGTGACTTCATGGCAACGAACCAACAGCAGCGCTCATATTGCATCTGACAACATTGCTAGCCCCAAATGACGTGTCGCAATGGTGACGTCATAATGTTTGTTTGAAATAAAGCCGTTCTATTGGCTAGCTGAACAAGAGAAGGTGTATTTTCTCCCATTTAGAAATGACTCTACCTTGTTTCCTCTACCGTGGTATTCGTTGAGTAAAATACGCGGATGAGCTTAAGCGATTATGCTCATATTCATCAAAGGGGGTCTGCTGATATTTAGTGGCGTGTTGCCTAACTCATGTTGTAAACTCCATTAGAAGATTACAAAACATTTCTTTTAATTCAGGTTTCCTCACGTAAAAGTACGACGGAAATAAAATTACTTTTATCTACGCTGCACCATAATATTTGTAATGATAGGGGCAAAGGTGCTATAAATCATAATTTTCCCATTTGTTTTTGGTATTGAGAACCAACGATTTCGTGTGACTATGAATCACAAATTACGTATCAATCCAAAACATATGCTATGACGACTGAAATCATAAGGATGAGACGACATTGCACAAAAATTATAAACGGGAGATTGAATCTCAGTCGCCCTTATGGATAAAAACTGCAGAGGAGCAACGTACATGTACTCAAGATATCTTATTTAACGTATCCAATTTACGAGGAATGTTCGACACCTACGCAGCGCGTGGCCACGGAAGCGCGAGTGCAGGGCTCTGACGCGGCTCTGCCAGTCTGGTACGACACAAAGGGAATTAATATGGAAGTTGTCAGTCATTGGAAACTCAAAAATTAAAACTACGGCGCTTTTGGAATTATCAAAAACGAAAACTATCATTCCTCTGAATTCAAAGACTCAAATCATGGTTTGTTTGAAATTATCATATATTGAAATTAGCGAAAACCCAACATTTAACTCACAGTCATACAAAAGAAATCTTCCACAGTTGTATCTCATAGACCGCGGAATTCCCATCGTGTCAGGAAGCACGGCGACATTCGCTAAGATCATCACCCACAAAAGCTTGAAATCTCGACAAATACGAAACTCGGTCGTGAAGCGGATTTTTAAAATGGAACCTTTGATAAGGAACCTAAACGTTCGCTATTAGTTTTATTTAAGAAGGCTCTGATTCTTTCAAGACAGAGTCGCATGAACTTAAAATCAGGGTGGGAGTGTTTCAAGGTATCCCGCTGGCGGAATCTGCATGCACATGGTGCTCTTTTGAGGTACCCTTAGACGCAAGGTACCCTTAGACGCAGGGTACCCTTAGACGCAGGGTACCCTTAAGCGTAAGGTACCCTGTTTAAAATAGTGTCCTGAAATGCTCATCATCTTTTGTTGCCACCACTTGAGCATCATTTTCGTTTATAAATCTGAATGGATTATCAAATTTGGTCTAGCATTATTGTACAACTGTGAGGATTTATTTTATAGTTTAAACAAATTGCAGAGTGAAAATTTGCTCTTTCGAGTACTTCACTAATGCCAAATACATTTGTAAAATATTTTGTCCGTCAAGTTATAAGTATTTGTTATTTTAAATGTGTATATTCTATTTGATACGGCTGTATGAATTATATTGAAAATATTATTCACTGTACATTTGTTCTGAGTATTTCAGGGATGCCAAGTACATTTGTAAAACATTTTTTCTCTAAATGAGTTTCTATTTTCCCCCAAAATATACAAACTGAATCATTCATACACCATATATACGGTATAATATTAGGCATAACCAAATACCCAACTTGCGTCATTTTTAGAAAGTTAAGCCTCACATTTTAACCGAGTGAATTGTATGACAATAATGGCTATTTCAGCGCTGACCTGACTGCATTTCATTTCTACTCCATAATAAACCTCCGTCAGTTCGGACTTCACTGCCTCAGGGATCTATTACCGTGTGTGTGGCATGCATCAATACTCGGATCATAGTTGGGAGACTTTTAAATCAAACACGATCCAATTAGCTTTTGTAAACAAGCCCACGGGTCAATTGCATTCAATAGATCATCTTCAATTAAAAACTTTTCGCTTCTGATTGGGTTAGGATGGTCTTCAAACATCGCAAGTTTGTTAGCTATCCTGCAGAATCTATACTGCAGGATCCTAGTTCAATAAGCGTGAGTAAATGTGCGTGATTTTAAAGCAGTCACTGAGAAGGACTCGGCCATCTTTGAAATTTGAAGAAAACGCAACTTGAAATCTTAGAAAATCAACCATGTATTTTAATTTTATGCTTTCATGCCAATTTTCATTGCCTTTGCATAATATGGCCACCATTGATCAAAAGAAAGGTGAACCCTAAAGAGACTACACCGAAAATATCATCTACTAGTTATCTCACACTGTAAAAATGTTAAGTTATTATCTCAAATTATAAAAACTCACATTATGAAAATTTGAGCATAGTATGCCTAAGATTAAAACTGCAACTTGACATATTACTGAAATTTCATGTTATTATCTGGTATAAGTTAAACAAGTTTGATGCAATGCCCCGTTCCAAAGAGAGGAAGGGGGAAGGCACCATTTAGTATAGAGTTAAGAGAACGCGGAATCTATGAACAAGGTGCACAGAAACAGTAAGTTAAAAAGGAAGTTAATGAAACAAGATACAGGCTGAAGAAAGGAAGAAGTAGGTGCTGAAAAATAGGACAGCAGTGAACCGAAAAAGATGGTCCGGAGCAAAAAAAAAAAAATTCTTTGTATTTCAACATAAGAAAGGCCTACCCAACATTCAGCTTGGGACCTCGCATTTCCCCCCAGACCGTGATTCAACCAAAAAATACAAACCTTTTAGTCTGAGTTCATTTCATAGGACTAGCGCAGCACATCCGGACAAAAAGCAGCTATTTGCGTCGTTGATGACGCAGCTCGCGCAACTAAATGCGCTTGTACCGAAAGTTTGCACAGAGAGGACACTCTTATTCCGATCGTCCTTCACATCGTAACCAAACATTTACTCCGGCGTAATTGTTTGCTAAACCAACACACTTGAAACTTCCTTAGTGTGACGCCTGTCATTTTTTATTGAGCTGTTGCAAAGGACCATCCGATAAGTGAAGAAATACCTGCATTACACACATTGGTAGTGAGTACCTGAGATGTAATTCAAACTTACTAATTAAGGCTACTACTAAAGTTATCCGGAAGCAATCTACCACGAAGCTTTCTGAGGAGAAGATTAGAAGTTAACATAAGCTTCCTAACTACAGGAAAGGAATCCGGAAGAACGAGTTCCCTAGAGACGAAGGAGAAAAGGATCATTTAGTAGGAAATTAAAAGAACAGGGAATATATGCACGAAGTGCTTCCCTACACCCCGCGTATAGAAACAGTAAATTGAGCGAAATTTGTGAAACGAGATAAAAGTTAAGAAAGAGAGTAATAAATGTTGAAAAAGGTCAGCAATGAACCGAGAAAAGATGGCCCGTGGCAACACCGAAAACTCGCACCATTTCAGCAAATGGAAAGCCTACCAAACCTTCAGTTCGGGACCTCACATCTTCCCCTCACTTAATTCGCACAGATACAGACACTTCCAAAAGCCCAAAAAACTTTGATCTCCATACTGTTTACACCCAAAATTGAACTAAGTATGATTTTGGAGTGTTATATGCAAAAACAATGGAATGTACTGGAATCAATTTTATGAAAAATTACCATTGGGAAGAACAGTTCTTTTGTGGTTCGTAATGTAACAGGTTCCACACACTACGGAAAAGCGGAATATGACCAATGAAACATATTTTTACCAAGTAACAAAACCGAAAAAGACTTTCAAATTCAACAGCTAAAATAGAACGAGGAAAATTTGCACCGCATGCAAGAACTAAGAAAATAAGGAACACTGCCATTTTGATCACACCGACAAACTAAGTACGTACGTAGTTAGGTTTTTTTCGACATGCAGTTAGGGGGTTGTTTAGAGGGCATAAAGAGCTGTTATTTACTAGCAAAGGTACGAAGTTTTAGACCCGAAACAAAGAAAGTCATATTCCACGGGGGCTTGAAAAAGTTGAACAAGTTGACGTGGTGGTTTGAAAATATCACGCATTATGGCGTATAGAAAAAAACGGTGCCGACAAGCACACTTCACAACATGCTTTTGAACTAAATGTGCTAGTGAAACGAGCGTTCTGCACTCGGCAAACTGTGTTGACATGGAGAGACTATAGATGGTCAATCAAATTAAACAAAATTTTTCATTCGAAGATGAACAGGTTTTAGGTTTTGGGAAAATTTTCATAAAAATCTGTGAAAGTTTCACAAAACAGATTTCTTTCTAGGGAAGGACGAGAGACCACAGAGACGACAGCACATGGAAGTAAAATTAAATAACCCCAAATAAAATGTAAGTATCTTGAATCATACATGGCAACGCGGTTAATAAACTAGTAATTTCCCACGAAGGAAAACTTATCTCAGGGATTCAGTAGTAATCACATGTTTTATTTTCCAGGTGACACTCGGAACAAATAATTGGGAAAACAAAACGATTCACAAGCAAAAAATTAATCAATTGGAGCTACCGTAGGAAGCAGTACAGGGTAGTCGAGATCACCACACGTTCTACAGCAATGACAAGTAAGGGAAACGAGGGTCGGGCTTATGCTATCAACAGCAAATCAGGGCGAGTCTTCTACACTACACTCGGGAGTTCACCAGGATTATAGTACAGGTTGGAAATAGGGTCAGAATCACTCTACCCTACAGCTCGCGAGAGCACTAAGCATAACAGTGTGGACAGCATTGTTGCACAGGTCAGAAATAGGGTCAGAATCACTCAACCCTACAGCTCGCGAGAGCACTAAGCATAGCGGTGTGGACCACATTGTAGCACAGGTCAGAAATAGGGTCAGAATCACTCTACCCTACAGCTCGCGAGAGCACTAAGCATAACAGTGTGGACCACATTGTAGCACAAGTCAGAAATAGGGTCAGAATCACTACCCTGCAGCTCGCGAGAGCACTAAGCATAACAGTGTGGACCACATTGTAGCACAGGTCAGAAATAGGGTCAGAATCACTACCCTGCAGCTCGTGGGAGCAAGAAGCGTTGCAGTGTGGACCACAAAGTGCGTATCATGGCTACGCAACCGAACTACACACAAGAGCACGGAGCTCACCAGGGTTGCGGGCATAGACCAGAAAATCGTAGCGGCCACCGGTCCCCTCGTAATCGAGGAGGCGTTTCGTGTAGACCACACCTCCTTGGTCCACATCGAAGTGACCGTCGCTCGACACGTACTCCACGATACCGTGCTCGTTGCGGTCGTCATCTGTGGCGTACACCTGCACACAGTCTCTTGTATCACTCTAGTGGTCTATCTAATGTCCACTAGAAATCTATGCAGTGCACACATACAATCCTTTTGACGCTCATAAGCATGGAAAATGTACTTGAAAATTGATCTTAAAAAGTCCGAAAGCACCACCAGCTTTCAATATAAAGTCAATAGCTCTGAAATCATGCGTAGGGGAACACATTTAGCGAAGTTTCTGTGGCAGAACAATCATTAGATTCAGAAAAAATATTATACGTACAACCCAACGGGGAAAAAAATATTAGGTAACTTTTTCTATTTCATATACATATGTATTTTAACCCCTAGCCCTGCAAGAACGAGTTAACTCGTCTTCACCTAAGATGTATTTTCAGAGTTGAACGTGAAAACTCGTCCTAACATAACGTATCAAATACAGTGACAGGCAACATAACGTGTCAAATACAGTGACAGGCAATTGAATGCGTCTATTCAGAGCTCTTCTCAGCTGTCAACGAGTTCAGTATTAAACACCCTATAAAAAATTCAAAAAATGTCTGAAAATGAAACGCTGTATCCAAAATGAGATTCCAGGAAATACTGCATGTCACGTGCAAAAATTTCTTCAAAGAATTTTTAAATCAAAACGTCCTAATTAAACCTCAAAAAAGGACTGATATTTTCAACAGTTGTGCTCAGGAAAAATATTCCAATTGTGATGTTTAGGAAAAGTG
Organism: Platorchestia sp. MABIK; assembly: GCA_014220935.1. Classification (NCBI taxonomy): domain Eukaryota; kingdom Metazoa; phylum Arthropoda; class Malacostraca; order Amphipoda; family Talitridae; genus Platorchestia; species Platorchestia sp. MABIK. Next base: position 78,379 of record JACJUY010000675.1, read on the forward strand.
TTAGTAGAAACACAACGGTTTTTTAGTGTTCAACTTCTGTTTTAAGCGATTTTTTTATCGAGTATAATGTTATGATTTGTTCGATAGTAGTTGCAGAGAAATCTAGAAAACTGTAGGACTGAACATTCCGTATTCACTGGAAAGACCGTTAAAGAGTTATCGTCTAATTAAACATCTTGCATTTTATTATAAAATTATGCGTCGTAAGACAGCCAACCTACTGACTGCAAGGCCCTAGCTTGTATCCCCACTAAAGAACTTTGAGAAAATCATGCATTTGAACAGCTATAATATTTCTAGAGACGAATAATTAAATGAACGCTATAGTTAAGACTCACACTCAGCACGGATGTCCCCAAAGGAACGTCTTCGTCCACGGTGGCCCTGTATCTGGATTGCTGGAACACGGGCAGGTGCATATTGGAGGGAGACGAGCGTTTTATGGCGGTGTCTCTGACGCTGGTCACCGCAGGGGAGTCCGCAGGTGGCATCTCTGCCGGCCGACGTGCAGGTTGGAAAGGCTGAGATGAGCGGAACGGATTTTCCAAGGCAGTGGCGTTATCAGGCCCTCGGAAAGGAGCCGTGTCGAAGCTTTGCCACACTTTGTCTCCGTAACGGTGGCCATGGTAGTGCCTTTTGTGTCTTTTCGTTCTTTTGCCAGCATGGTGGTTATTCATTTTACGATGCTTGTGATGTTTCCCCCTGTCAGAAAACTTGGAATGCATACCGGAGTTCTTTTCAATCTCCCGTGCAAAAGACGGATCCAAGTTCCTTCCTCTCGAGCGAGACTCTCTTTCTGAGGCCTTTGACTGAAGACCTGAAGTTGCGCGGTTCATCGAGCTTTTTTCCTCGAAGCTGGAAATGTCAAGGGATTCGGGCAGTTTCGGAAGGCCTTCACGATGCCGAGGTCGCTGAAAAGAATGGCCAGCGTTCGGTAGCGAGGGGCTGGAGTTGCTGCGCTGGGCTGCATTATCTGCGTCGGATGGGTGGATGTCGTAATTAGGTCTTGCTTCGCGATACTTCAGGCCTCCAGGGAAGCTCCCAAGACTGCGAGCAGGTACGGCCTCGCGACTATGGCTTATGCCAAGAGGTTTTACTACTGAAGATGAAAGAGGCTGTGCAATAAAGGCATTTGTGCGAGCATTTTTTCTGTTTAGCATAAGTGCATGGGAAAACAAAAGCTCAGGATATGATACATTATTCAAAAACTCAGAAGAATTGATAGATGGAAATGAAGCTAAAACAAAAGAAGGTGCAGGATAGTGAGCTGAATGAGTGGCCTTCTTATACACAGCTGAGTGAGTACTTTCAGCGGGGTAATATTTCTCTTGTGTATTTACAAAATATTCATGGGGAAAATCGCCCGTCGAATCTAAATTGAGCATATTCACACTTGACACACGGGCACGAGAAGAAGAAGCGTAAGTTTTAAAGCTACTTGAGGATTTTGGGAGCAAACTCTTCCCACGGTGCTTCAAATTTAACTTAGTTGTATTCAACTTCTGTTTTAAGAGATTCATTTTATCGAGTATAATGCTGTGATTTGTTCGATAGTTATTGCTGAGTAATCTAGAAAACGGTCGTATAGAACGTTCCGTATTTGCTGGAAAAGCCGCTAAAGAGTAATCGTCTAATTTCGAGGTTTTTCTACTGTACTCATCAAGAAATGCGTCACCATCACGGCCATGGGCTACAAGGAAGCTATCAACAAATTTACGATCGACAGTTGCACGGTCCGAAAGTACACTTCCATCAGATGCACTGTGAATCATATCACCGTCATCAGGTGTACGGTGAACCATTGCACCGTTAGGTACACGGTCAACCATAGCACCATCAGGTGCACGGTCAACCATAGCACCATCAGGTGCACTATGATTCACATCATCACCATCAGGTGCATTGCCAGACAAGGGCACTGGATGATAGCGCTCAAACAAGTGACGGTCAGATAAGGGGAACTTGTTCACCAAACTCTGGTCATGAAACTGCGAAAAGTGTGCAACTGAATGATCAAAACGCTGTAAATTAACAGAATGCTTTCGATGGTCAGATGAGTTGAGCTTGCAAGCGTGATGAATTGGTTTCTTCTCATGATTATGAGACTTTCGATGCTTAAATGAACTTTGATGTAGATTGTCATGAGTTTGATGATTTTTCTTTGGATTATGAGCAAACTCGGACAAAGATAACGAGTCAAAATGAGTAATCTGACGTTCGTGGAATTGGGAACGCTGTGTGTGGTGACTATTGTTGACTTTAGAAGACTTATGATGACCTTTGTTGAGTGTAAATTTAGAATGCTGTGTTTGATCATTTTTGAGTTTAGGACGCTGTATGTGACGTTGGTTGCGAGGTGGAGGTTCTACGTTAGGGAACAATTGTTGCTGCTCTCTAAACAAAATCTTACTGATCTCGGTCGAGGAGGGGTCGTCCCATCGCGTGCCATGTTCGTCTCTTCTCAGCTCGGCTTCCACTGAAACAACAAAACAACAATCCATTAACGAAATGAAATACAGCAAAAAATACATCAGATAGGAAAGTGAAAATCTTACGTGTCGAAAGCGATTTTCCGGCTTTTTTAAAAACTTTATGCCAGCAATGTTGGTAATTTACACTGTAAAATATACCACTATCTTCACAAGAGACATGCACCTAATATTTAACTTGATTTACTGAACAAAAGACTGAAACGACCAACATGAAAAATGGCAACACTGTTAGTTACTACAGTTACGAGTTTCCTTCTCGAGAACTAAGGACTTCGAGAAAATTTCATAATATTTGGATTAGTATTTAAACACAACAAGAGAACGAAAATAGTAAGACAACAAAAGCAATGGAACGCAGTAAATTCTTCACAGTTCAATTAGAACATAATCAAAAATAAAGGGAAAATTCTGTATGTGAAGCGTTTTAATTCGTTTCTACATGCACATGAAACAAGAAGAATTGAAGAGGAAGGAAATTGTGCAAAAAAAAATGTTCTGCGCGATGTAAATTAATTCAAACCTCTTTTCAAGAAGATCCAGACCGATATGAGGAACAAAAAAGATAAGGCTAGGCAGTTAAGCCTGCACCATACATTGTAGGTTCGATTTTCGAGACCTGAGGCCAAAGATTACACCTCTGGGATGCTTCAAATCTACAAGGTATGCTGACGAGGACAGACACGGTCCACATCACGTTAGCCTCCTAACCTTCAGTTCTCATTTACTTATATTTTAGAGCCCAACACTTAACTTTGCTCCATTAACAGAAAAAATTGAAATTTATTAAAACCATGAAAAAAACTCGAGGCAGTTTTGTGATCCTTGAGTTAATGGTACTCCTCCAAATATTTCACAGGTAAAGAATTGCCCAAAGGTTTCACACGTGGAAACCTACTGGCAATATTTCACTCGTGGAAAAATGCCCAAATGTTTCACACCATTCACGATACCAGAAGCAATGGCTGCTTTAAGCGGAGCAGCAATGAAGCACTGCGAAGGATCTTGCTTTTTACTCCCGTTGAGACCATTTTACGGTTGTTGCCGCTATCGAACGGGGACACGAAACCGCATCACCGCAGCCCGCGTCCTGTTTGCCGGCCCGACCTTCATTAACTCCATAATAAAAACTTCAAATTGACTCAAAAATGGAGAAATGAGGGAAAGCCAAGAACAGAAAACTTGAAAACGGAGCCTCAATTTTTCAGCAATGGATGATAAACATAAAATCTTGCGAATGAGACGAGTTTTTTTGAGAGTATCGGGAGACAGGGGCAAAAAATTCTGGCAGATGGGAAACGAGTCAAAAACACACGGAATGAGGACAGCATTAGGCACGCAGGAGGTAAGGAGGCGAACCTAGAAATTTTTACTAATTAAACGTTCCAAGAACACAAAGATAATGTGCAAATTATGCACAAATAAGGGCCAAAAACTGTGCTTAAATTTCCAATTGGTCGATTCTTAGGGAATCTCACGCGTAAGATAAAAAGAAGAACCAACGTAAAAATATACATTTTTATTTATTTCTTTTACATGGCAAACGTTTCGGAATGTTTTCATTCCATCTCCAGTGCTGAAAAAAATACAGACCGAAAAATACCTCATGCTTTGTGCTTAGAGAGAAACTTGTTAAAAAACAAGCGTTAAAAATGGATTTATCGAACGTACTAATTAGACCGAGTAACTATAACTTTTATCTATGTACTTTATTAAAATAAACTTATCATACATTATACTTCGAATATGAAGGAAATCGATGTTTATCATTTATTTTAGGAGCACAAATAAGAACAACCTCATGACGAGAGGAACCGCACCTTTTGTAAAGTTTCGGACTCGGCATCATTTCGAACTACTGACTTCACTGATCTGATTAGCATGTTGCTTGCGAAACGACCCATCGATGGCTCGATTGAAAATTTTTAACAATTGTTTTAAATTAAAGGTATTTGATGGGCCCGCTTAATGATTGGTCTTTGTAAAATTGCTAACAACTTTTGACTATATATTTGAGTTGAATATTGAACTTCAGTTTAACTCATCGCAGTCAACGCCGATTAAATTACGATGTTCCATGCTCACCGTCTGCTCTTCAGAGTATTGTGCGGAGATAAATTCATGATGTCCATCGCCTTTATCGTGACCACATTGCTTCCAATTTGTGTGTATAGTAAGCAATTAACAAGGAGTGCGGGTGCTCTATCTCTGTTCATGGATCAGCAACCCACATTCGAAATCAGAATCGCTATTTTCTCTCGAGATTTTTTCTCTCGAGGTATCTCTCGCAGCCAGTAAATTCACAATGGGGCTTAGGTCGTTTTACCTTCCTAGAGATGATAAATATTCACGCTAAGGCCAACTTCAAAACCATAGTACTGTATAACCTGAAATGCTAGAATAAGTCTTCAGAATTGCAGAATCATCAAAATCTGTTTAATTGATGATTCAGAATTACAAATGATTACAAAACTACAAATGATTGGAAAGAACAGTCACAGAAGTGATCTAGCAATGATGTTGCATCCCAGACGTAAATGAGAACACAGCGAACTACTTATCGTAATAATGATACGAAATGGTGGAATTCAAATAACCCATACTAGGTCGGCTCGTACTCTCAGTAACCCTAGCCATAGTTGAAAACTATCTCATTTATGCCAGTAAAAAAATGAAATACAACATTATTTCATGATACACAATCCTCGGGCATTACTAAATTTTTTTAAAAGGAAATTGAAACTTTCAGTCAAAGGTGAACAGACTTCATAATTTTGCTTTTCAGGTTCTCAATTACCGCACTCCTCGCCCATTTCGCTCAACTCGATTGTTCTTTTTCACTGAAATAAAATTTTGCACAGCGGGAAATTAAAACGAAATCGAAAATTTTCAAAGCCGCGTCATTTGCATGGATGCTTTAGAGTGTTTGTTGAATTGCTGCAGGAATTGAAGAGTTGTTTGATGTTTTGCAATTTGAACTGCAGGCTCTGTCCGATGAATGTTGAATTTCGCTAATGTGTTAGCGTCACAGGACTAAATATTTTTCTAACATGAAAAAAATCCTTTACACCCCTCAATTCTGTGACATTACAATTTAATAAACACCAAAAATTTTTGAAAAAAGAGCAAATGAACCCTGCGTCATTATTTCAACTGATTGTAAAACATCGTTCCGGCCCAACCTTACTTATTTCATTCGAGGACATATTTCTTTGAGAAGGTAGTTCTTAGATGTACCTCAAAATACGAGTTTTAATTCTCCAGGCACCATCATCTCAAATGGATACCATTATTAGTCGCTAATGATTCGGAAAAGTTCAGTTAACTGTAGAACGAGCTCATTGAAATTCCAATTAAATACTCCATCTCGAACTCACTCGTGCGTGTCGACAAGTCAGTGTGTTGGGACAAGACCCATTCGATGATCACGAGAGGAAGATGAGAACCAAAGAAACTTCTCATAAAGTTTTCAATCAAGGACAATGAGTAAGATTTCTGCTGCACATCCTACAGATAAATTTTACCTAAATCTTCTGCCTAACGAGGAATCTGAGACACACTTTTTATCTCAAGGTTCGTCATTTTAAAAATCGCACTCCGCTCCCAATAGCTTAGCTTAAAAAGCCAAACTTCTTTAGAGTCATTGAATGAAATAAAGTAACCAACAAAGTCTTTTGAACCTTAACATAGGCGGGAAAGAGCGAGAACTTCCTTTCAACCTTTTGATTTTGTTCATTTATTTTTTTAGCGAAGGCCTTCTTCCCCGAACCACACCCATAATCAGGCCTCACTCCAAGTCAATGTGCGGCGCTTCCTATGATCAGCGGATCTGCGAGCGAGGGAAGACACTGCGAACCCCAAAATCCGTGGCAATTTGCCTGTATTTTTAAACCAGGACAATATGTTTTCGGTTTTGAGATTGAGGATTAATAAATAAATACTCCAGAGCTCAATTAAAACATTTATATTTCGGCTTCGCGCCCATGATGAAACAACAAAATGCTGGTGTGAATATGCAAATTTTTTACGTTTTCAGACGATGTTAACTCAAGAATATTTTCAGTAACAAGATAGTATTTTTTTAAGCCTGCACATGAACATATTTATAACCCTGAACTATGAATGATTAAAGCTCACAAATAAAAAGTACTTAAATGCCTACAGCGTGCGCCCAGTCAGCCGAACCGTCGAGTCAAAACTTCAAAAGAGGAGAAAAAGTAAAAACAAAGGAATTCTCAAAACAAAAACATAGAAACTAATAAAACCAACCGAGACACGAGTGAAATATGATCGAGGTCGATCTATCAGCAATTCTCATGACATGGGATGCGAAGAAGAAAAAGGGAACAAGTTCTACCAAGTTTCAAAAATAATCTACAATGCGTGGAGTTAAAGAGAGTTGGTTCTGCGCAGCTAAACACACATCTAAAGAATATTAATTCCCTTAGCGACAAAGGCAGGCACAGTAAGCATGCTGTTCAAATGATAATCATGGATCCAACGCATTATTAAAGAGCCGGAGTGTTTTAACTACACTTGTAGACAAGATACTGAGAAAGATACTTACGTTCCATTCAGGGAAAAGTTCCTCAAGTAATATCACAGGGTTCTTAAATCCACAACAATCGCTTTCAGCCTGACTCGTCAGTTCTGCGGTTGGTAGCTAGGAATACACCTGAGCAATGCAGGGTCTTCAACAATGGCTGACAGAGACGAAAGAATTCGGAGTACACATACTTCCCAAGGGGATCTCGGGAGACTTCGGAGCTCAGTCCAGTCCCCAAAGCATGCTGATGGCCGTGCAGCGTGAGAAGGCCGTGCAGCGTGGGAAGGCCGTGCAGCGTGGGAAGGCCGTGCAGCGTGGGAAGGCCGTGCAGCGTGGGAAAGTCGTGCAGCGTGGGATGGCCGTTCAG
>JACJUY010000675.1:85832-123220 GCA_014220935.1 Platorchestia sp. MABIK
GGCCGTTCAGCGTGGGAAGGCTGTGCAGCGTGGGAAGGCCGTGCAGCGTGGGAAGGCCGTGCAGCGTGGGAAGGCCGTGCAGCGTGGGAAGGCCGTTCAGCGGGGGAAGGCCGTGCAGCGTGGGAAGGCCGTGCAGCGTGGGAAGGCCGTGCAGCGTGGGAAGGCCGTGCAGCGTGGGAAGGCCGCGCAGCGTGGGAAGGCCGTGCAGCGTGGGAAGGCCGAGCAGCGTGAGAAGGCTGTTCAGCGTGGCGCGCTTCTCAGTACAACATGGGAGTAGCGAATGGGTAACAGAAAACACACAATTTACTGTGACATTTTCGGTGACAAAGAAGGCGAGATAGCGTATTGTTGCATTGACGGGTAACATATTCAAAAATAGATCATGAGTGAGCTACTTTTCTCTTTTTTTTCTCAAAACTGATTTGCTAGTTACAGTGGCGAAGTTCATTGGTGAACATTAAAATATAGAGGTATTGCTTACAAAAGTATCGAGTTTCGATGCAACATGCGTTGTATTCCGACTTTGGAATAATGCCATTTTTAATGGGATATTATTCATTACAAATCGCAATCAAGACCTGACACTTCAGGATGAGTCATTTGCATCAGACACTTCCGTCTGACGGAGGCCGATACAGCGCGTAGAAAACATAGACACACTGAGCTAACTCGCACCACCAACATATTTTAAGCGTTTGCAAGTTCAATTAAATCATTTACATCATTCACGTTGATTTTCATGCAAAGGTCAATTGTTAATTACCCAACATTCGTCGTTCGACACAAAAGAGCTTAATTTTTCGTTTACATATGAGCCACAAAGAGTGACAGGGAAACAGAACGGTTCAAGGCGGCGATAGACGCAGGGCTGATGAACATCGTCTGCAGACCAGTAAAACCCCCCAAAAACACCACACAGAAAGCCAACAAAGGCAGGGAGGCTGGAGTACGGAACAGGCAAGCAGCGTGTGTGTGCAGGGCGGTTTTGTCTCGAGCGCCCCCGCATGTGATTGGAATCGCGACTGCAGTGTTTGCCGAGCACTTCTAAGGAGGGCTCCGCCAAGGGCAGCACAGCTACGGCCGTGCTCGCAAACACAGCGCAAGCAAACCTACTTAAAAGGGCAATAATTGAAGTTCACGTTACGAAGGACAGATGGGACGTTCATCAATGAGAAACCGAAACTCTTAAACAGAAACATAAAATCAGTGATGTGTGCTTTTTACTGAAATAATTTGTTAATGATGAATCGTATTAAACGTCCACAGTTGAAAAATCAATTAACCATGAATCGATCTCTGAACGACTCAGAGAAACAATTATCATGGCTTTCAAGACTAACGACAAAGAAGGTTCAAAAATGAAAGCAAGTGCATTAAAATGCGCCGGAGGTCATGATGAAGCAGCCATTAAACGAATCGGAGTGTCGGCAGCCCCAGAACGAAAGATGCAATTAAAGGGCAACTCGGGGAAGTAATAGCTGCTCGAAGGTCGGTGTAATTAGAGGGAAATGATCACAAGCGTTGGCGTGCAGCTCTAGCAGCGAGGTGAGCAATTCTATGCTAGAGGAGAGGACTTGTAGGAATGTTGCATTAGGCAACCACATTTTAGGCCGTAGGAAACTTGCTGGCTGCGTCGTGATGAAGGCAGGCAGAACTGAACTTGAAATAAGGCTCGCTTCAGCTTAAAAAGAGGTTTAGATTTATTTATGTTTTATGTATGTTGGTTTAAAACACCGCAGCCATAATGAAGGCGATCTCAAGATCAAGAGGAGTATGGGCTGTAGCGAACGGGGAATCTGTGCACAAGGTGTGTTCACACGCAGGTGTCATTGCACACATTGGCAAGTTTGGAATGAAGAAGAAAAAAAGTATGAAGGGACAGCAGAAAAGGCATGAAACTGAAAAAAGCCAAAGGGGCAGATAGGGTAAAAGTGCCAAAGTTCAATTTTTTCGAGAGCTGAGGTAACCTTACAGAATCTTCACGAGAGCGACAGTCGCTAGAGCATAAGACAGACAAATTTAAATAACTCAATCCTATTGCCGAATTCATGTCCCTATGAAAGAAAGAATTATTACTTTTTGAATCGAATACTTCAACAAGATGTAGTTTAACAGCATGGCAATTATAGTAAACGTTTCATTAACATTGACGATAGTAAATTTCCTGTAAAGAGAAATAATTCAATGGAGACTTTCCACAAAAAAGCAGCACAGCAATGTCAAAAACAGGCTTAATTATGACGAGCGACTTCAACAATTGGCTGCGCAGAGGATTGCATCACGTACGCGCTAATGAAGTATTTTAACACAAAAGTGTTCGCAGGCATAAAAGCTAACAGCAGTTTTACAACAATTCCCGACACTGCAGGAATAAATTTGTTTTCCATTGCAAAATGCTATTCCGACAGATGGCTTTTTATTCAAGCGCTAGCTCGTGCAACGATGCATGAAGAGCTCAATAGAGAGCGAGAGTCGTGGGTGTCAGCGTTTCGATGCTTTATCTAATTTACGAAGCATGTTACTATGAGGTAAACAACCCGATAGATGAACAGAGCAATGAACAGACAATCACATACTTGAACACGTTCACTGCCGATTTACCACGAGTTAAATTGCTCATTTGCGTATAAGTGTGTATAAACAGCATTTAAATTATTTCAACATCTCTTTTAGAAGAGACTTAAGCATACGGAGTAAGATATCATCATGCTATTTCATTTTTACACTTCTTATGAGAGACACAATTTTTCGAGCAGTCCGATCGTTTTATAAGCTGTGCTACTTACAACCTAACTTAACATGAGACCGCTGCATGTCAGCGAACATGTTAAATGCAGACTTATTTGAACATAGACAGCGAACGTGTTAAATTAATCGTAGAGTGGCCATACTCCTCGTTGCTCTGACCGAATTTGTACGCGCAGAGATGTACGTATTGTAGACTCAGACGCTAACGAAACAGTGCAGACTTATTCGAGTCAGGCATCATGAGGAGGTTGTGCCAACACAACCAAATGCTTCTAAAATCATAAGATGAGAGTTAGTAAGCCTCCCTAACTGCAACAAAAGCGTTCCAAAAAGAGGAAGGATGAACACATTATTTAGCATGGAGTTAAGCAACGCGGAATTTATGCACTAAGTGTGTTCCCACACAAGATCTGTTGCACATAAGTTCAGAAAGAAGGTTGTGAAACAGAATAAAAGAAGAAGAAAAAAGTAGTAGGTCCTGAAAAATAGAAAAGTAATGAACTGTAAGAGGATGGTCTGTAATAAATAAATCAAAATATTCTATTCTAATAAAAAGAAGGTCAAACTAATCTTCAACTCAGAACCACACATTTTCCTCCGGGAGCGTTAACTCTCAATTTTCATCAAAGCAATGGCAATGATGACCACTGTAAATTTGAATTTTACTGACTCCCGATTATTTTACGAGTTTTTACAAAAGCATCAACAGTACTAGGCCGAAATCGCGCATGATTGAGGGGTACAGATGAATACATTCAAAAAGTTAGACTCTTTTCTTCCAACGAAAAAATCCCCTCATAACAAAACGAACATTCTTTTGAAACGTTTTGAGCTCAAAATGCATCCCAACCCGGTAAAAAGCAAAAAAATATCACCAATTAAAAATCAAACAACACGAGAAGTATGGTCATAGAGCAAGGACAGCTAAAATATCAATTGCACATCAAGGCACGGCCAGGAAATGTTGTTTTGACCTGTTCCTGGGGGGCGAACTTGCCACGCTCGACATGCACAGGCGACCTGGCTAATTTGATTTGTTTGTATTCATGGCTGCACGGCGCTGCCAGCCGTCGCGCCCTGCACGTGCTATTGAGCAGAGGCCGGACACGATCACCGGCTCCGGGTGCGTCGCTGACATAGAAATTCTGAAGCGAAGACAATTAAATCGTTGTCCATTTCGCTATTTCAAAAATAGTACTACAGATAAGGTGGAATACTGCGAAGATATGTTCATACTTCAGTGAAAAATTGAGGTATTTTTAGAACTGAGTTGAGGACTAAATCGTCTCATAAAATGGATAAAGTAGAAATTATTTTCAGATCATTCGCAGTTTGTGAGGGTGAGAACTACAGCGTACCAACAGTTTGTTCCAGTTTGAAGCAGTTTTAAGAGCTCATGCAAACCGTAACACGCAATAATGCGAAATGTATTCATTGCAGCCGTTCAAATTAACGTAAGTTCACATAAACGTAAGTTCACATAAACGTAAGTTCACATAAACGTAAGTTCACATAAACGTAAGTTCACATAAACGCAAGTTCACATAAACGCAAGTTCACATAAACGCAAGTTCACATAAACGCAAGTTCACATAAACGCAAGTTCACATAAACGCAAGTTCACATAAACGCAAGTTCACATAAACGCAAGTTCACATAAACTCAAGTTCACATAAACGCAAGTTCACATTAAGAGAAGTGTTATTCGGAAAACTGAGCTCAAACGAAGTGTAACCGAAAAACTGAGCTCTTAATGCTACATGTAGACACATGAGATCAAACCCGACACCTTAGAAAATATTAAAGTTACGGTGCGAACGTTTGCACGCGAAAGTTCCACACGGTAGTCAATTTATGAATAAAGAGGGTGTGACTTCAAGAATGCGTCTACTAGTGATTAAACGAAAAAAAGTTGTTGTGAAGAAATAAGCAACCAATACACCATCACACAATAGCGATGATTAATTGATAAAAGAAAAATGCTCAGCACTGTAGCAATTGCAGTACTTAGTTGATTAACATTTGATGTTACGAACATAAACAATCTCACGTGGAACACCATAAAATTCGCTGGTAAATAAAAGGAAATAAGTAACAAAAACGTGGTACTGCAGCACGTGAAGCACAATTCTAACAAAACACTTCAGAGTTGGCGCTTCCAGAAAGTACACTCTAAATAATTAAGAAACGATCAAGGACGTTCGAGCTGGGAAATAAAACAAGCTCAGTTTTCTGAAAAAAGTTGGTCAGGATAACATGAGATCTTTATTTCCCAGAGAGGATGTCTAGGCAGGCAAGCGCCCTCGGCATGTTTACCTGCGAGGGCTCGTGAGGAGAGACGTGCTCAGCGGCAGAGGGATGGCGGAGCAGGAGGAGGAGGAATTGAAGAAGGGGATAGAGTAATTGCTGCGGAGGGAAGAGCAAATGGTGGTGTCGAGGAACGCGTGGAAGGCAACTAGCGGAGAAAGAGGGCATCGTGAGGGGAGGATAAATGGTCGTGGAATTGGGGTTAGAAGAGAAGGAATATGAGGAGCAACAAGATTATGATGGAAAAAGGAGTTATTAGACTAGGATGGAACTGGCGAAAGATTAGATCAAATGTTAGTTGAAGCCTCCCTAACCACTAAAAAAAGGTTTCCGAAGAGAGGAAGGAGGAATATACCATTTAATATGGAGATAAAGGAACGCGGAATCTATGCAGAAGGTGCATAGAAACAGTAAGTTGAGAAAGAAGGTCATGAAACAAGATAAAAGTTGAAGAAAAAAGTAGTAGATGCTGAAAAATAGGACAGCAGTGAACCGTAAAAAGATGGTCCTTAACCTAACAAAAAACATTTTATTTCAACAAAAAAAGGCCTACATAACTCTCAGCTCTGGCCCTCACATTTTTCCCTGGGAGCGTTAATTCCCATAGATACAATAATCGTATCCCCCTGAGGGGGGAACTGATGAAAGAAGCACATCTATAAGCAGAGACAATGATAAGAAAAAAGGCAGTGGTGGGAATAGAGAGAAAACTAAAAAATAATAAAAACGGAAATGGATAATTGAAGCTTATCAGAAGAGAATAGAAAAGATACAAATAAACGCATAACAGTACGTATCCCGTCATCAGCTGGAGCGAATCCAAGTTTCCTCTTTAGGCATCATGTTTTTTCTGTCTGCTACGCCGCATCACCACAGGCTGTAGCCGCCACGGTTGCTTACTCTAGCGCAGATGATTGCTTGTGTCATTCGCCAATTGAATAACTCATTGCTTGATAAGAAGTTAAACGAGTCACACAACCGAAAGACATTTGGGGTTGCACAACAAGTTGCCTGATCGCGGTACAGTGAAGAGGTCAGGACGAAAGCGCGGTCGCACAGCGAAGGCTGCTCGCTATCGGATTAACTACATTAGATCTTAGTTTAAGCCTCCCTAACCGCGACAAAAACGTTTCAAAGAGAGGAAGAAAAAGGGCATTATTTAGCATGAAGTCAAGGAAACGCGAAATCTATTCACAAGGTGCATAGAAACAGTAAGTTGAAAAAGAAGTTTATGAAAAAAGATAAAAGTTGAGGATAAAAGTCGAGAAAGAAAGTAGTAGATGCTGAAAACAGGACAGCAATGAACCGAAAAAAAGGTCCGTAACAGAATAGAAAAGCCTATTCTATTTCAACAAAAAGAAGGCCTACCTGACTTTTGGTTCGGGACCCCACATATTCCCCTGGTGCTCGTTATCGAAATCTCAAGAATTAATGTAACGAGTAATAAGATTAGGATAGAAAAATGGGGGAGTGATGAGATTAGGATGGGAAAAAACGAGTAACAAGCAAGAGAAGAGGAACTGGTGAAAGAGGCGCAAATTTGCACAGAGACAAAAAGTTTGAGTTTGAGCCCTGAATTGAAGTACAAACCTTCAGTTCGCATTTGAAGTGTAGGTACCAATAATATTGGAGCTAAGGGGACATGACCAATGCCTCATTTTTATGAACACGGGGAAGTATTAGCATATTGCGCTGAAAAACAAGTATAGTAACATTTTAATGTAAAATAACAACTACAAGACAAGACTAGATTACAAGTTAGTTTAAGCCTTCCTAACCACAACAAAGGTGTTCCCAAGAGGGGAAGGAGGAAGGTATCCTTTCCTATGGAATTAAAAGAATAGGGAATCAATGCGCATGGCGTGTCCCTGTATCTTGTTCATAGCAACAACAAAATTGAGATAATATATGAAATAAGCAAAAATATTAAAGGGAAAAGTGATAGGTACTGAAGAAAGTGAACTGCAAAAGATGACCCCTAACAAAAAACACTTATTTTTCAACAAAACAAGAGTTACCATCTTTCTGTTCGAGACCTCACATCCCCTGAGAGCGCTAATTTCCATAGTTGTCTTCCTTAGCTAATTCCATAGTAGTGTCTTCCTTTGGGAATTTAGCTTTTGAGAAACGATAGGCAGCGATATATATTTCATTAGAAAAGAGCGATTAACATTACGGTGTTTAGCATAAAATAGCAGCAGTTCTATGTAATCGATTGGAAAAGTGCGGAGTAATTAGCTACTTAGTGGAAAAGAGTGGCTGTAAAATGAAAATTAGAGGAAAAAGAGTGGCTGTAAAATGAAAATTAGTGGGAAAAGAAGAGCAGTATCATGCAGTTCAGAGCAAAAGAGCAGCGGTAAAATGCAATTTAGTGAACATGAGCTTCAGTACCTCTCTATTTAGGCAAGAAGAGCTGCAGTAATTCTCTATTTAGTGAAGAGGAGACGCAATAGTTGTCAATACAGTGGAGAAAAGCGGCAGTAATTACCAATTACGTGAAGAAGAGAGGCATTAGTTATTTATGTATTGGAGAGCGACAATAATCCTCAATCTAACGAAGAAGAGTGGAACTTTCCCTCTAAAATTTGGTCAAGCAGAGGGGCACTTGTATGCAATTCCTGGAAGTAAAGCGACAATCACGTGCAATTTTAGTGGAGCAGAGAGGCAGTAATCTTCAATTCAGCGACGAGGAGTGGGCAGAGCGGGCTGGCGCTGCTCACTTGGTGGGCATGTGGGGCGATGATTGGGCCCTGGCGTGTCCACAGCCCATAAAGCACCGCTTCCTCTTCCCTGCCCTCACATTCCCCCCGCACAAGCTCCCCGCACAAGCTCCCCGCACAAGCTCCCCGCACAAGCTCCCCGCACAAGCTCCCCGCACAAGCTCCCCACACAAGCTCCCCACACTTCCACCTGCTCCTCCCATCCAACTGCTGAGATTTGAAGGATTAGTTTTCCCAGTCCAGGTACCGTGCATGTACGTTGATCTATTTCACACCATTAAATTACGGTTAAGTAGTCCTTAATTTGACTCTCTTGAATCAAACTTCAATGTAGCGGAAACGAATGCAGCAAAATTTCCTATCGGAACTAATTTCTCAAACAAAACTTGTTCAAAAAATGGTGGGGAACGGTATTTTATGATTGAATAAAGAGGAAAATGGGTGTAATGAAAACGAACAAATACAGCTGTTTTTACAGTTTTGTTGATACCAATTGAACGAGCAAACAGCTATTTCTTTAGTTGTGTTGTACCAGGCCTCATGAGTAAATAAATGATCCGTTAACGTCCAATTCAATACAGCTGCCCCAAATCGCATGACTGGATTCGATTTCTTCTAAAATCAAGTGACCAACTAGACATCGACGAAAATTTCGGCAACTACAGTTAAAATGAAAATGTATATCTTACGCTTATAAATCCCACGTAAGATCCTCATCGCAAAGAAACAATCACTTGAGAAGGAGGTTTATGGAACAAGAGGAAAGTTGAAGAAAAACGTAGTTGGTGCTAAAAAACAGGATAGTAATGAACCGAACAAAGATGATCCGTAACGAAACAAGAAACTTACTGCATTTCAACAAAAAGAAGGCCTCTCTCATCTTCATTTTGTGACCTCAAATTTTCGCCTCGGGAGCGCTAATCACATCAGACACAAGAGTAGCAACCCTGAGGAAAGAAGCACATATTTTTTCACGGAGTCATCTAGTGATGAATTATCTCTATCGATTTATCGAAGCCTCATGTAGTTAGCAGCGCAATCTGAAGCACTAAATTATGAGTCGCAACTGTAACGCATGTAAATATTTCGAAGACGATAAAACATAGGAAGTTAGAAGAAGGGTCTTTATGTAAGCCAGGATTTTTTTCAATTTCGAAAGATATGTCAGTGGAAGCAAGAAAGTGTTAAGTGTGACGTGAGTTCATATACTACGCACGGCAATAACAGAACGAACATCAGCATTCTCAATCAGCATTCACTCAGAGCTGGCCGATAGGCTTGCCTAGCCATCGTGTTCAGCTTACAAATGCTTCTCAACTCATCGACAGCACAGGAGAGAAATGATTGAACGAAGTGAAAGAGAAGAGAAAATATTGAAAGTAAAAACGGAAAAATAAGGGAGAAAAATAACTAAGTAGAAATAAAGCAAAAGTAAAAGAAAACGTGAGTTGAGAAATATGTGTTAGCAAAAGTGGGAAAAAGGAGAAAAGACAAAAAGGAAAATTGAAGAAAAGCTATAAGAAAAATTATAGAGCAAAAAATGAAAGAACGGAGTACACGAGATAGAAGTAAAAAGAAAAAGTAAAGGAGAAGATAGATTTCTTGACGAATTCCCTTGATCGAAACCGCCGCAGCGAAATGAGCGAGCTGAATGAGATAATAATGCCGAGATGTGACGGTGGAGGAAACATTTTTATACCTACTTAGAAGAGAGTGAAGAGTAGGGACCATTCGGTATGAACTGTATTATAATGAAGAATCAACACAGAAGGTGTGTTCCCATACAGGATACACTGCGCATAAAAACAATAAGTTAGGAAAGAAGACGGGAAAGGACGGGTGAGAGATGACGAAAAAGGCTTGAAAACGGAAAGAAGCAAAGAGGGTACGAAAGACAGGAGGGCCTGAGGGTATCCATGGCAGATGTAACATAACAGTATCTTCCCTGGGGGCGCCAGTCCTCACAGTACAGGATACACAATCCTAACTAACATACTGTAAGCCCATGCCTATCCTATACCCCCTCTGAGGAGGAAACACATTCAGTTCAATTTTAAAGAACAATAAAACAGAACTAAGTAACTAAAATCTCGACAAACATAGTGGTTATTTGTTCTACAGGGAGAATATTATTACCAGTTACATTGAAATGACTGCTTACCAGCTTCTTTCATGCATTGCATTTATCCTTCAAGACTTTTAGGGGAATGAAGAAGATGGAGATTTGAGGATTCACAACCAATAACCTGATGAAATTCTCACTTGAATAATTATACTACAAATTCGTAATGAGAAGAACAAAACACTTCACGAAGACAAGCGATATATATAGCTCGTAATTGGGATATACTAGAGGGTTTCAGCGTTCAAGTCTCTAGTGTACCGATAGGCTGTACAGAACACAGAGCTAACAAAAAGAAAACAGGATGATTAACACAAGTTACTGGAGATACAAGTGCAGGAGTCGTTGGAGGGTTAATTTGGGCCGCAGATATTGTGTTCGACAAGCTCAGCAAAAACTCCACCAAATAATAATGAAGTAAAACCAACGACGCCGCGCAAGAAGCAGCAGAGTTTCTCGCGTCATGACGTCGACGTGGCGGAGTGCTGACGTCATCACGACCTCTACACACACTATCAGCGCATTGACTACGTGTTGGGTCATACATGTACCACTTGGGAAATTGCTCATTTACACAACGGTATAAATGAACAGCATTTCAATTATTCCTTAACTTTTTTAGAATGGATTTTGGCGCATGTGGTAAAGGATCATAGCGCTATTAGATTTTTCACATTCCTTAGAAAAGATAGAAAAGTATGTGAATAGAAAAGTCATTTTTTCAATTCTCCTGCTAACAGCCTAACTTAAACCGCGCAAACGTAGTCAACGAGTCAAAAGATTGAAGCGCACAACTTCATGGTTGATGTATTTCAATAAATACTCAACTCAATCAAGCAAGTAATCGAAGAACGCTAGAAACAGGCGCATTTTCGCATGGTAACACAAAGAGGTGAACTAGCAGAACGCGATGCATATAGCATCTATAATTGAGAGTTCAATATTCGAAGAGCGATCAGTGAGCGATGATCCCAGCACAGTGTCATCCAAGAGTGTTAGCGCAATTACGTTACGGCGCCCTATGGCTGAATCACCAGGCTCAGACATGCCTCAAACCTCACATACGGATAATTACCCACATTCATAGCGTTACAAGGGTTCGTGTTGCACACACGTTAGCATCAACAACATCGGTACTTTAGTTCTGGTTGACGGTGGCTGGCTGGATCCAAAAGGCGTAGATGTTTCAAAAACCCGCAAGGAGGTGAAGAATTGCCAGTCTCGAGTCATAATTCATGAGCTGGAGGTTCACTAGACGTGAAGGCTTCAGTTTCCACGAAGCTGCCCGACGGATTTCCGTCTTGACTGAAAGAAGGGCGATGTGCTAGTGTCGTGTCCGCCGCCAATAAGCAAGTCAGGTTATTTTTACTGAATTAGCAGACTGACGTTATGGGGAGGTGCAGGAACCCGAGAGTGAGGGAAATGAGTAACTGGAAATGAGAACGTGAGAGGAGCGGGGAGAAGTGCGAGAAGGAGACTTGTGAGTAGGGTGAGTGAGTGAGGAGGATGATTGAGGGAGTGAGAAGGATGATTGAGGGAGGGAGAAGGATTATTGAGGTAGGGAGAAGGATGATTGAGGGAGGGAGAAGGATGATTGAGGGAGGGAGAAGGATGATTGAGGGAGGGAGAAGGATGATTGAGGGATGGAGTGAGAAGGATGATTGAGGGATGGAGTGAGAGGTTGTCACAGAGGAGGTCACAACCGACAAACAATGCCTAGTGATAAGAAAATTGGCAAGAAACAGAAAATGAAATGAAAACCCAAGAATTAAACAACACCAGAGAGAGGAGAAGGAAAAATCAAGATAAAGACGAGTAATGAATAAATTGTAAATATCCTCGCATAAGCAAAATAGATAAAAGGGCAATGAAGAAGAAAGAGTATCAAATGATCTCAAGGAAGTATTTTGCCGTAGGATTATTTCAGGGATAAGGAAAATACCCGAGACTTGAGCAATACCTGGCGACAGTGAAAGGCTGCCACAATATTCTTTACTGGGCCGCCCGAAGAAAATACATAGGAAGCCACACAGGAGAGCTCCCCAACGCATATCCCACCACTGCATCCGAGACCGGAAATAACTTTGCTATTTCTTGACGCACACAATTGGTGACGTGAAAATTGGAAACCTAAATTACAAGGGCAAGTATACTTTTAGTGCAGAAGAAAACAAGCGGTCTAATAAATCGTGGGAGCGACGAGAGCGAAACTTGAACAAATTCAACGATAATCCATGATTGGTTGGAATGTTGAAATGAAGAAATCGAGAAGCTTGAAGAAGGAAAAGAAAGGGAGGGAGAAAAAAAATAATGAAAGAGAATGAACGAAGAAAAAGAACTAAAAAAGAAAACACATAGGCAGGGTTTTTGAAGGATGAAAATGACACAAAGAGGAAAAGAAGGAGAGAAATGTCATGATAAAAGCTGAAGGGAGGCAGGCGAGGGAGATCGAATTGGCTGGAAAAAGCGAGAGACAGACGAATGAGTTTGGGAAAGATAAATCAGGGAAAATGAGGGCGGGAAATGAACAGGAAGAAACGCGGCTGACAGCAAAAGAGAGTATAAAAATGCGACGCAAATACGAAAATGTTGCGACACCAACTTCCCTCAAGGGGATTGTCCTTAACGCTATCCAGGGACTTAGCTCTCCTTAGACATACGGGAGGTTTTTCACTTTTGCTAAGGAGCCGCCAATCGGTGACTCACAAGCTCACCGGCATGCATCAGAAATCTAGATACCCTCTCACTCGCTGCACGATTAGATGTTAGTTTAAGCTTCAAACCTAAAGAAATGTTTTCCAAAGAGAGGAAGGAGAAAGGCCCAATTTAGAATGGAGTTGAGGGAAGGGAGAATACAAGTTCACACACAAGATCTCCAGCGTATAGAAACGTAAATCCAAAACTAAAGCTACATCAGACTGAATAAAAATTATTGGTAATCGCATCTCGAGAGGACTAGAAAGAACAAATTTTGGACAAAATTTGTATTACAGCTGACTAGTTGTTTTTGCACACCAGAAATTCGCATGTCAACGGCACCAGAGATGGAGGCAAAATCGTCGAACTAGCGGAGGTTCCAAACGTCTAAATCACAGTCCTACTGAAAAATTTTAGAGAAAAAATCTGGATCTACAGGTTTCACAAAAGTTTTGACAACATTTTTGAAATCACGTTCATCAATTTTCTAACTGCTATGCATTTGATTTTCATAAAATATATTTATGTTCCGCATAGTTAGTCCCTGATTATGGTCACTCTTTAAGATCCGATTGACAAAGTTACCAATAGTTTTATCAACAAGCGTAATGAGGAAATTTTTAGTAACTAGAAACCGCTGAACTCTTTGCATGCCTGAATGAAAACTAGCCCAGTTGCTAGGGTAACAAACAAAGCTTCCCGCTTCCCGTTTCTTCCCCTTCCCGTTTCATCCCCTTCCCGTTTCATCCCCTTCCCGTTTCATCCCCTTCCCGTTTCATCCCCTTCCCGTTTCATCCCCTTCCCGTTTCATCCCCTTCCCGTTTCATCCCCTTCCCGTTTCATCACCTTCAGCTGCCTCAACGTACACCACCCTACGCCATGAGGCAACTCTCATTCCTTGTGTCCTTTCTTACAGCGTAGTAATGTAATATTCAGCGATGTAACAGTCACATCTTTCTAAAAGACGCCGTACTCTTCTCGCGCTTTTGTAATAGTTTTACTACACAGTGAGCTGAAAAAAGATGGTCCTTGACAAAAAAAAACATAACGTCTTTTACAACAAGAAAGAACGCCTACTCACTCAACCCTCAGCTCGGGACTCAAATTTCCTTTAGGAGCGCTAATTCCCATAGATACTCGTACAATATTTGCATCCCCCTGAGAGGTTCTCAGTATGATCTGGGTTGTTTGATTGTTAGGAGACTGTCGTGGGGTTATTTTTTGAACGTTTATTTTCATTTGTCTTTGTGCCATCAACACGAGTTGGCACCGAATGCATCGGGATACCACCTAACCTTGTGAGGGATACGTTGACTGTACAACACTACACGCTGCCTGTGGTGAACAATAAATCCCAAATGTCAAAGCATCTCCACATGTGCTGATGAAGGAGATAACGTTGCATCAGTACGACGGCTGTGCGAAAATTTTAAACTGAATAGATTTTTATAACAAACTCGAAAGAAAAGCGAGAGAAGAAAAGTCAGGGCTTAAACTGTAAACTAAGTACACCTTCAGTGCATAAAGGAATCAAAGCTATTCTTCAATGCGTGTTAAGGCTATGTAACATTAAATACGTGTTGAAAACGATTGCTTCAAGCAATGGACGACCGGGAAGTTGCAAAATCCCCACGCTCTCAAAACGGAACAGAGAACCCATTTCCAGGGGTCGTTTTGTGAACATCGAAATCTCGCACCTTTTTCCTCGGACACGAGGCCAATTGCCCTCTCTGCAGTAGCGCATTCGAGCTCACTATTCGCGCGATGATAAAGAATTGAGCGGAAGAAACTGCTTTTCAAGTGACCCCGAGAGGCTCGTTCAAAACTTCCAATTCAAAAGATTTTTACTGACCAAGCTCAATAAAACAGCAGTTTAAGATCGCCTTTGAAAAACCTCCCTGAGATCGGAACGGTCTAGCCTCGCAACGCTGGTCGAGTTTAACCAAAGTTTAAACCCTTTTCAACTCGTCAGTGCAACCAAGCTTTCAGAAATACTGAGAGGGATGCACCATGTAATTCACTTAAGGAGCTGTCAAAATACGGAATTTTGGCTGTCGATGTTCAGCAAACCAGATGACATCTAGTGCTACTAGTGATTGCAATGTCAACGAAATTTTAGCCAGCATAACCATTCACGTGTTTCAGAATGGATAAATATAAAGATCACCTTTTTTTCGGTGTGTAACCGAGCCTTGGAGAAATCACACAAGTAAAGTAACGATCGCAATGTGAGTTAATTTAAAGTACTGCCCACATCAGAAAGCGAATTCAACCCGAGGTCAGTGGACGGCCTGGCAGGCTCTGGCCACAAACCTCAAGACGCGAGGCGAAGAGAATCTGATCCTCCTAAGTCGTGGTTAGGAAACATCAGAAAAACCGAGTGTGGTCTCAGCTGAGGAGAAAAAGAGATTACTTTCCGCAGAGATAGTAAGTTGATGGGAAAAAGAGAGTCATACCCTCCGGGAAAACCTTGATGAGAGAATATATTCCATCTCTGACAAAAAAATAGATCTCGCAAGAATAAGTCGTGATTTCTTTGGTGAAGAGAAACTTTTCACAAAAAGGACTATTCAAGCTACAAAATTTTCAGTAACACAAACATTAATTTACGGCAAAAGGTTATTATATACTGTGTGGCAGAATGCGACTCAGGAAAATAAAATAATAGTGAGAAATAATAGTGAAATAGTGAGAAAATAATAGTGAGAAACGACGAGGACTATGGAAAGAGATATACTTAATTCTATAGAGAGATTTCAAACAGACTGATTGACTGATTAGAAGTCAGTTTCAGCTATCATTATCACAAAAAAACTGTTCGAAGAGAGGAAGGATGTAGGTACCATTTAGAATAGGCTTAAGAGAACGCAGAATCTATGCACAGGGAGTGTTTCCGCACAGGATCTAAACGCGGAAACGCGAATCTATGCACGAGGGGCATTGAAACAATAAGTTGAGAAAGTGGTTTCTGAAGCATGATAAAACTTAAAAAAGAAAGTAGTAGGTGCTGGAAAACAAAAAAGCAGTGAACCGAAAAAAGATTGGCCATGATAAAACAAAAAACACTGTATTTCAATAAAAAAACGCATTCCTAACCTTTGGCTCGGGACCTCACATTTACCCCGGGGAGTACAAGTCCCATACATACAATAGTTTAATCCCCGTGAGGGGTTTCAGACAGACTTTTCACGGCTACATTCGCGGACAAAAAGAGGCATTATTTTCGTCCAAAAACGAGCTCGAGCCATCGAATCGAAACCATCGCTTGAAAATAATACCTCGGGAGCAGATGCGATTAACGCGTACAAGGCAGATGAGATTTTATTCAAATAAAACACCAAAGACTTAAACCGGGCTCTTAGAACTACATAAAGACTACAAATTTGTTTCGTCAGTCAAACTGTAAAAATACCATTCCAGTTTTATACGAAAATCTATATTTAACTAAGACATGAGTACACTAAATCATTCTTTATGCTTTATTTTGTAATCTGTTCTTCCATGGGTGGATTACCATAGGAGCGCTTATTTAGCCAGCAATGGTAATATTGTTGATGTTTAGATCTTCAGTTTATATTCATGTATTACATATAAACACGTGTTTACACGTGGAGAACAAATCATTCAAATTTTCTACATTGGAAGTTGTTTCAAGTTTATGTCAAAGAAATAATTCTGTTGGAAAATGCGATATGGAGATTCTCTTCAATAAGATCACGCATGCCTTAGCTCATCGGCCTGACATTCTTCACTCATCACTGACGTAACAAAGGCTCGATTACTGGAACTTCCGTAAAACCGTGTTCCTTTTTATAACTTCATAAGTATGCACAAGGTTTCGAAGGAAAATATGAACTTTTCCTTGCATTAGAACCAAGGAAAATATTTAGAAGAACAATGCTGTTTATAAGCTGGAGGAAAGCAGAAAGAATCGGCAAGAAATTAGGGCGACAAAGTGCAATTCCAGTGCGCGGTCGGAAAAAGTTACTTACTGTGACATGAAATTCAATGCGACAATCGAAAGTCCATTCTTCTTTTCTATTCTAAGCGACTTCATAATTTCTCAAAGGAAGAATATATTGAACACATGGAGAGGGAATAAATCTTAGCACTTGAGAGCAAGTAGTTAGAATAAGCCCCAAAATTTTAAGATGTTAAAAAAGACGTTTTTTACTCCATTAAACTTTAAAATTTTTCAAAGAAAGAATATATTCCAAACACGAAGTGGAATTAATTCTTAACACACGAGTAAGTGTTGAAGATTAGTTTAGATTTTTAGTTAGTTCAAGCCTGCCTATCCGCAACAAAGGCGATCCAAAAAAAGGAAGGAAGGAGGCACCATTTAGTATGGAGGTAAGGGAACGCTGAATCTATGCAGAAAAGGCATAGAAACAGTAAGATAAGAAAGAAGTTCATGAAAGAAGATCAAAGTTGAAGAAGAAAGTAGTAGGTGTTGAAAAAACAGGACAGCAGTGAACCGAAAAAAGATGGTTCTTAACATAACAAAAGTATTTTATTTCAACAAAAAGAAGGCCTACCTAACTCTCAGCTCGGGCCAGTAAGTGTTGAAATAATCCAAAAACATGAAGCGCACGTCAGCAAAAGAAGCATGCACTTATTTCACCAAATTCAAATTCATACAAAAGGAGAATACATTGAACACATGAAGCGGGAACAAATCTCAACAAACGAGCAAGTAGTTAAAATAAAACAAATACATGTAGCGCACATTAGCGAGAGAAGTGATCGGTGCCAAGAGCTTCGATAATGACCCAGGGGAAGCGTAATGATATCCATACATTAGGGCTAGGCAGGAAAATTTCGAAGACCGCGACAGCGTCTCGCGAGCATCAGGAAAGAGCGACGGCGGCGACGGCACACGTCTCCAGCGTGTGATGAATGACGCTCTGTATTTCCAGGCTTCCAGCGACGCCTTAAGTTCGCTTCAGCCTGTCCTTCGGGTGGCGCTCAAGCACGACCGCAACGCCTCGATAATTTTGCGGCACCTTGTCACCGATCGCGGATTATTATGATTTTCTGTGGAGATTTTTGAAATACAACGCTTAATACGCTCTTAGAGAATATAATTGTGATAGTTCATTTAATGGTTTAATACAAAGATTCGATAATTTTGCGGCGCCTTGTCACCGATTGCGGATTATTATAATTTTCAATGGAGGCTTTCGAAATTCGACGCTTAAAACGCTCTTAGAGAAAATAATTGTGATATTCTAATTACAGCAAAGAGGTCATGAATTTCTCAACTTCCCGTGGAATTTTTCCGAATTTTGAGTTCTAAAAAATTTTTGCATTTATTTTAAGTCGGTTAAAAATTTGATGATTAGCTCTCCCTCTTGGTTCTCCTCCACTATCTTCTGTTCGATCCCATGCTGAAAACTGTAACGTTTCTGTTTCCGTGAATCATTTTAAAATCCTTGCAGGTGCCCCTCACCTGATTGATTTACGCATCCTTGAATCGCTATATATCTTTGAGCTCAAATCCCCTTTAAATGATACTCAAAGTGCTTTTCCTCTTTTCATAGCAAATACATGATCATTAGTTTAGGTTTTTAATCGTTTTAATTTTTTATTTTAGTTTTAGATCCACTATTTCCTGTCTTTGTTGCATTATTCTCTCGTGTAGCGTAGTTGTAATTTACTCATATTCGTTTTGTTTTTCCGCAGAATTCTTTTCTTTTGCTGAGGATGAACTGTTCAGTTTGAAACGTTCAATTTTATTCATTTAGACTATTCTATTTGTATTAATAAGATGACTATTCATTCAGCGATTTTCGCCTTACTTTTCATTTTAAGAATCAGACGCATCAATGCGGATTTAATTTTAGATTAGACGAGTTTTGGGTCTGGCACGATTATTCGCGATTATTATTCATAATGCTTGGTCAGATGACCTGCTGCTCAGCCAGGCGACCTGATACTTGGCGAGGAGATTGGCTACATCGTATATTTGACACCTGACCTACCTCACAATTTAGTTTTCATTTCTGTTCCAGAACACTTCACCAGTGCGGCTGCTGCACCCAAACCTTGCGTAGTATAATTTTCTCTAAGTCTGTAAATGTCCTACGTTTTGTTTCTCTGCTTAGAACAGTTAGAACAGCCGAGGAAAACGGGAGGAATAAAAAGCTAATTTCCGTTCAATTGGTACACAATTTTCAAGTTTTAATTAAAGATGAAAATTCGTAAAATCACATGATTAGAGCAAATTAACTCGTGAAATTATTCAGCATGAAGGTGCTAATATTCGTAAAAAATATTTTAAACGAATGCAAGGCTCCCCCCAAGAAATTCCCCGTTAGCAAACTGCTAAGGAAGCAAATAATTCTTCTCCCTAAAGTTTTATTCACAAAACATAGTTTGTTGCTTGCTCGGATTCTCCATCCTTACTCGTATCCTGTAAACTGAACGCCACAATAACAGCAAACTGCCTATTTTACAGTTGCAATTTATACTAATTGAAATTCATCGCAAAGTTAGCCCAACACATAAATAAAGAAATCTGGGAAAGAAAAGGAATAGAATAAAATTATTATTTAAAAAAAGGTTTACATGGACAAATTACGGTTCCAACTTGAAAAATACGCCATCAGTTTCGATGGCGTGAGGAAAACAGCACCGTGGTTCGTTAATACTCATCACAAAAACTCACACAATGAAAGTCACGATCCAAAAATTTAACTCTCAACCAAACGCATATCTCCAGTCTATTTCATATGGTTGATTGTTTTGCTCAGTTCGTAGAATTAACTATTTGTTCATAAACAGCTTCCACAACTTAAAAATAAAACAAATGCGTATCGTATTGAGTTCTATGAAATAAATTAGACAGCCTAGCGCCTTTGAAGTATTTCCTTACAAAGCGCTGGAAACAAATAGCAGCACAGCTAGACTCTGTTAATTAGGTAGAGCATTTGTCCTCTGGTCCTAGTTTCCATTGAGCTCTTTGATCCTGCATTCATTAATTCACTCTTCTCACAAAGCAGTAGAAATTAAGCGACGTCTTCGTGACGAGGACCAGAATGCGGAAGCAAAGACGTTGGTCAATAACGGATAACTCTGAAGTTAGCGACGACAAAATACAGGTTTTGTCGAAGACAAGTTAAATTGTACTTAGCCCGGAGAGTGGAGATTTTTTTTTGTGCCTCACAAGCGACCAAACAAAAAGCTTCGGACTGATCACAGGGTATATTCGAGAAAAGTAAGTTGAGACGTTGACCAGCTGTACACAAGTGACTTTTCGGAAAATAAATATTACAGAATCAGCAAGCACTGGCAGGAGAATCTTTAACCACTAAACGAATGCAAACGCAAAGCGTTAAATTGCCCATCTCCAATTTTATGACAAAAAAATGGGACGTAGATACGTTAATAACTTTGCTTGCTTTTTCAGAGTTGAATAAATTCGCATAAGAGGAATCCATTCCATTTTTTCATGATGTTTATTGGTCAACCACAACCTCTAATAAACTACCAAAATCACGATTAGCATGGCCTGCTTTGGCAACGGGCAGAAGCACTGTAAGCTACTTCGGTAATAAAAAGCGTATTTGGCACGAATATCAACAAAATAATATCTGAGGTATGATGTACAAACGCCCGCTTCTCATACTAGTGAACAATAGGAAAAACAAAAATATGAACTCAAAACGTCCAATGAATTCAGCTTTTCAGAGACCCATCGAAAATTTTAAACTTTTAAAAGCCAAAATTAAATGAAGCCCTTCTCAAATCTTGCGCTATAAATATGGGATCTAGACTGCACAGGTTTGACCTAACCTAGCACTGAAATCATGAACCGTTGAGCCGTCCAGACCAAGGAGGTTTAATAATGGCGTTCAAGCTTCTTGGTCCAGACGCTAGAGCTTGTTTTGAGCTCGACACGATGGAAATTTCAGTGGACTGCGTGTTGCAATTAACACGTTTCCTGTGGAGAGAAGGACCCACCGGTGGTCACTGAGGGGATTTTCATAATGCTGCTAACCGACTTGCAGTCACTAACTCAAATTTTATAAATACTTAATGAAAGCTAAATCAAGGCTCGACCCAGTTAATGTTTGCTACTTTCAAAACTGCTTACTACAATTGACTTTAAATTTGAATTGAATACTGAAGTTCAGTCTAACCCATCGCAGGAAACGTGTTAATTGACAGTTTTAAATTTATATGTTTCGTTAGCGACATAATACACTGCTTCCAGCTTTGGCTTTCCACGTAAAGGTAGTAAACTACAAGGTTGGAAACCGAGAATTACGTAAATTTTTGATGCACTGCTTTATCCGATCATGTGTGAAGAGCACCATGGACTTTTCTCTTTGAAAAGCTAGAGGGCACACATTTGGTAAACTATTATTAACTCGTGGACGATTGTTCAGCAGTCGAACATTCCTCGAGAACTCAAGTTACAGTCGCAAAATTTCCAAAGTTGGTGTTCGCAGTGGGGGAGAAACAACGTCCCGAGCACATCGGGGATACAATACGCATTAACAATTTTTAGAAACGCATCAATTATGGCCAGACGCCGTCACAGGGAAGCGATAGACGCTTGGTCTCAAACTTTTCCTAGTATTTTTAGTGAAGGAAACAAGGGAGTTCTGATGCCAGGTAGAACATCGACAGGATAAGCGGCTTCGGAAGGGGACTTTTTAGGAATTTAATAGCAGGGCCGAGCAGCGCTAACAGCTCAGGAAAATGTGGAAGTGTGCTTTGCAGTCGAAAGCCGCACAACTGAACAGGAAAATTCAAAGCGGGTGATAAAAATCTCAAAAGTCGTACACGGTTCAAGCAGAATTTTTAGTGAAGAGCGGAGATACAGTAGCTTGCCAGTAAAAAACGTAATTTTTCGTATTCAGCAAAATAAGGTTTTATTTTCAGGTGAGGTAATTTTGAATGACATTAAGATGGTTGATGATGAATGAAAGAGTTCAGACGTATTTGTTCAGAAATCTGAAAAAAATTCACCTCAGAACAACCTCTCGGGATGAACTGGTTACCTCGATGATGAACACTAAAAATAATTTAAACATGAAATTAAAAAATCTGCAGCTAAATCTCATTTCGATAAGAAGTTATTTGGTGCTCAAGAAATAACTTCCTAAATGTGATGGCATCACAGCAGCAATAAAGGGGCACTCATAAATGCAAACTTTAGGGGAATTTCAAAAGTTTAGGGCAAAAGACTTGCTCCAGAATCGCATGTCTCTCCTCCCACATTCCTGGCAGATTATGTATTCCGGTTTCTAATTTGATTTCCGTGACCACGGTCTGAGCGGAAAAAAGTAGTCTAAGCAAATCTTCTTTATTTTGCGTCTACGTCTACAAAAAAGCTTCGTAAATGCGCCGGCGACGGAGAAAAATCGCCACAAAATGTAGCGCTGAATGAAGATGACTGACACTCCTGAATAAATTAGAATGTTATTATTTGGAGCAATGGTTTCTCGGGAGATGAATTCAGTGTATTATGAACAGGTTTGTATAAGTTTAGAGAGGCTCAGCGAGCATCGAGATGCCGCTGTAGAGAACTTCCAAAGAATCTTCGTAAGTGAGGGTTTGCTACGGAGCTATTTTAGGGGCGAGCTGAAACAAAGCTCAAAACGCTTTCGTAGCGAGACCGAGTTTCTTGACTCCGAAATTTTTTTCTTACAGTTATTGAAAATCTGTTTTTTCCATTTCCTTAAAAACTTTTCAGTAGTTGAGACTGGAAAATATATTAAATTTCAGCCATATTCACTTATTCAAGGAACCAGATGTGACGCTACACAAAAATTAGTAGCGACAATTTACAGCCATTAGCAGTGATAATCGTAACGTATTTCAACGAAAGGAACACCTACTTAGCCTTCAGCCTGGAACCTCACATCTCTCCTCTAGGAGTGTTAATTCTCATAGGCACAGTACAATAGTTGTATTCCGTGAGGGGAAACAGCGAAACAAAAAACACCAGGAAAGCATTCAACAAAGCTCTGCCAGACAGTATGAATGGTATGAAGTACGGAATCTATTTAATTCTTTACACAGTGCATTAAAATGAAACACACCACATGCACAAGCAATCCTCAATTAAACGCACTGGCAAGAATGTGCAAGTCACGTAGTTGTTATGGAAGTGCTCGACGAAAAAATACTGATGAAAATAATACATTGACAAACATAATACACTTACGAACTAAATACTCTGATGAACAAAAAAAACTGCCAAACGAAATGCTGAGATAAACTCGTTGTTCCCCATAACTTAGGCCCCAGCAAATGAGATTGACGGAGCAGTTATAACTGCTCAACTCCTGACTTTCTCCAGGATACCATTTTCTGAACTAACCACTTTACGCAGTCAGTTCATGCATGTGCGTTCAGAAACTGTATTTGCAATACTTAAATGTATTAAATATTCATTCATTGAAGGTTCAAGGGTGAGGCGTTCATTTTCCCAGCACCACATAAAAAGCAAACATTTTTTTTTAGTCTCATCACACTGATAAAAACAGGCATGCTGTGTTTATGAGGGATCGTCATTGCAAGAATTGCAGCAACTTTATTTAATCAATTACAAAATATGAAAATAGCTTTCAAGATTCCTTTCATGAACACAATCGTTAATGGAGTAATGGTTCACTACGGTTTGCTTTCAGCTTGGTCGACCTTAAAACTCAATTCGAGTAGAAAAGTGTTGCAAAAAGACACATGTGATAACCCAAGTGGTGTACATAGTTACATCAAGTACACCAAGTAGTTTCAGTCTCATTACCGAGGCTCTAGTCTCCCGATAGAGGATGCCAAAATTGTATCCAGTGCACCAGGGTATGATCCATGGATCCATTTGGTGTGATCCATCGACGTGAAAATGCACTGTTCATCGAGGCCCTCGATGAGGGTGCTCCTGTCCTGAGGTGCACACGACCGTCGAATGCTTCAAAGATCCTCGAGATAGTATCGTTCTTTTTCTTTGCCTCGTTACTGAAAGCACAGGATTAGTTTTAGGCGCTTCAGATGAAATATTGAGAGCTTCCATACAGAACGTGATTTACGTTGACGATAGCGTTTTTTCCAGAATGTTCATTCTACACCTATAAAGTCAGTAAAAAAAAAGAGTTAATTAAAGTCCTAATGCTGCTCCTCATTTTCGGAACGCATCTGTTTCGTCTTTTTTAACATTTTGTACGAATGAACGCTCAAATGGAAAAATCTAACTTGCCTGTTTTATTGACGTCGCTATAAATAGACCTCGATTCAGCATTGTCTTAATTTGTCATTTTCGCAGTTAGTTGAGTCTACTTTATTGAACAAAATCCACCATGAATAAAATTTTCCCACCTCAAACTTCATTGCGCTCACTAGGCGTGTGTTAATAATACACTCACTGAGAATGTAAGCAACATTCAAACACCGGAGAAGCAAACATCAGTATGACCAAGCGTTGTTTCTTTCATGGAGGAAATCCGACACTCGCCGCCGTCAAACAGTCCGCCACTGACAGCAAGCATCCTCGGATTTTCCTCAATCTGCTTGTCGTTACTACATCAAAAGAAAAACGTTTCTCGTTATTGCGATAAACATTTCTTGCACGATTTTTAGCCTACTACGGGACCAAAGTTGTCGGTGCTAAACTTGCGATGGAGCAAAATTTGTCGAGGCCGAGTTTTTGGTGCAGCACCGGTCAGTGACTGCAAAGCTCAGCGTACTCGTCGGGAGTCGTTTGATGAGCATCGCTAACGAACTAACTTGCGCGTAACTTTGCCTCCAGTGATTACTGGGCACACAGATGCTGTCGAGGCGGAACGATGGCCGTTGTAGGCGAGTGGCATGGCGGGCATCCAGTGGGGCTCAGCTGGAACGAGCAGGCTCGTAGAGTGAAGCGTAGTCAGGCACTCACACAGCTGTGAAAATAGGATGTAAAAACTCAAACGACGTTAGACTTCTAAAGGAATTGAATTTTGGGAACAGAGTTAATCACTTAGGGCGATGTTAGCAGTATCGTGAGCACGAAATTACTTATGGTACTAAAAATTAGATCGTAGATTATGTGTTAGTTTAAGCCTCCCTAACCGCTACAAAAAAAGAGCGTACTAAGAGAGGAAGGAGGAAGGCACCATTTAGTGTGGAGGTAAGGGAACGCGGAATATATCCAGAAAGGGCATAGAAACAGTAAGTTGAGAAAGAAGTTCATGAAAGAAGATCAAAGTTGAAGAAGAATGTAATAGGTACTGAAAAGTAGAACAGCAGTGAACCGAAAAAAAGATGGTCCTTAACGTAACAAAAACATTTTATTTCAACAAAAAGAAGGCCTACCTAACTACCAGCTCGGGCCCTCACATTTTCCCCCTGGGAGTGCAAATTCCCATAGACACAATATTTGTATCCCTCCGAGGGGTTAAGGTGCTAAAAAAACTGGCCACAAAAAAGCGCTGTGCGACTAAATGTTATATACAGCTCATGAATCGTAATATTTTACCTTAATAGCGGGACTTTACTCTAATTCACAATGCTTTTAAAAGTTCTTTATTTAAGGTCATATTGAGTAAACTAATCAATATGGTTCACTAGTGCAAAAAATCCCTCGAAAATTTCTCAGAGTAGTACCATTTGAGCATTTTTCTTCGATTCGGCTCTTCAACGATCCTACATCGATAAAGACTATCGACGAAGACTTCATCTTACCTGTAATAGTAGCAAGTGCAGTGTGTATGCAAAGAAGAGAAGAGCTAGAGAGCGATAGAATAAAGTAGAATATGGCAACAGAAGCGAGTCAAGTAACCCATTCTCGAGTTGTCATTCTGTACTGTGCCGTCAGACACCAATCACGCGCAGGCACCGAAGAGACGCATTCACAGTCATCAATTTTTACAAACAAAATCCAGAGCATTCATTTGAACGCAATATTTCCAAACGTTTCTTTACAAGTGCGGTCCCATGATTTGAAAGTTTTCTCCGCATCATTAGTAATGTTAGAAATCAAGATACAAAAGTTTTGAAATCTGCACGGTCGAATAAACTTACTAATCGTCGTACAGATTCCAAATTCCAAGCCAATCTCTAACACGTAGACGGGTCGTGCTGCCTACTACATACAACATGCGTCATTTATAAGGCTTGTGGCTTGTGTTGACTTAAATATAAGTGACACTTCGAAGCGTTAATCTTCGACATACGCATATTAAATTTCTTTGTGGGGAAAGTTAATTTTCCCACAAACACAAAATATTCCCGAAAAATTTGAGATGCATGCTTTCCAAAGGCGCAAATTTTTACTGTGAAACAGTGATCACCAAACTTTGCATTAGATAGAATAACGTTCAAATTCATTACCTTGCCATAATTTGACCGACTCTGTTCTCTTGAACTACAGATTTTTCAAACTAACCTCAAAGGTAAATTGGAAAAGTAATGAAAAATTTATTTCCATTGCACCAGAGTGATATTTCATTCATACGAATAAAATGAACGGGAAAATGAGTGGCCCTAGTGAAGAAGAAACTTAGATATCAATTTGTGCATTTTCATGCAGTACGAAACACCGACGTAGGACAGATGAGTTAAAATAAAAAAAAATCCACAACATTTATGCATCATTACGCTGAATTTGAGAATAATTGAATCTTTAAGTAGCCTTCGCATCGAAGATATTTTTATGGCTAAAAAGAGACGCTTCAAATTAAGGTGAGGGTGTCTAGTGACAAGTGTATTCTGTTGCGACAAAGCAGCAAGCAGCCTGACTTATAACCGATACATGAACTAGAAATTAGTAATTTCGGCTGTACCGGCCACCACGAGTGAGAAACCAAAGGAAAGACATTCATCATGGGTCAATTACGAATTTATACTTATTTATTCAGGAACAGTTTTCCTATACAAAAACCCCGCATCAAAGAATGATCAGTGTTACATTGAAATCAGTTGTTAGATAATTACTCTTTCGCATTTAATAACATAAGCTACCGGAACAGTTGACGATGAAAATTACAGATATATATAATAAGACAAGAAACAATGTCTGACATAATGAAGTCGGCGATCCTCGTGTCACAAATTGTATCAAATTACTTGCCATTGACATTGAGAAAACACGCACAAATTTACAGCGTCTTCAAACGCATAAATTTGCATTTTTCACACAGCACAACTTAATTTTCAATACCCAATGCTGTTTTTCTTAAGGAATTACGCCTGAATCAATTAAACTTGCACAACTAAAATAGCGCAAGACAGTTTTTCAATACCCTACAAAAGATAGGTATTGAAGATATATCATACAGGTAAATACACAAGTTCATTCTCTGTACACAGCATTAATTAGAGAATATACGGAAAATGAAAGAAATTTGAAAGAAATAACACAAAAAAACACGTTAACTTGCACTTTTAACACTGCACAACTCAATTTTTGTCAATTCAGTTTATCAACAAAATTATGAAAAAAGATTTCAGTCATGATACAAAAAAAAAATTCTCACCCACGTATTCAGCGCAAATCCGTTTTTCAATACACTGCGATCGACTGGCATTTGAGGTGTAACAGAGAAATTTATAGGCGAAGTTGCGGAGCGTAGCACATGCCGGGCAGCCCGTAAAGTGCAACTTTTGCCTCCCTTGCTCACAGCGTCGGGTGCTGGCGAGCAAAAAGGGGACGCTGTCGCCAATGGAGTTGCCGATGGCATGTAGGATAAGCCTTGTAAAAGTGTCTCTGTAAAGCCCTCACGTATTAGTTTGATGGCTCGAGGGGTCCATTCTCGCCCCCTTCCCTCGTCTCACAATCAAACAAATGGCAAAGTCGACGCTCTCTAATATCCGGAATGAAGGTTCATGTTGTTATCTTTATAAGCCCTTTAGCGCAGCAAGAACTTTTCCTTCATGTTTCCTCAAACATAAATATGTGTGAGCATATGTTATTACCACAACTGTTGATTTGAAATCCTTCGAATTATCCCCAAACAATTTTATCCAGGTTTTTTGGTGTCTTGTATTTTCTGAAGAGGTTATCTTTTGAACCGCTTCATGAACAGAAACCATTTACTATCTAAATTTAGGGTAAAAACTATGTCATCTATGGTAGGAGAGATGATGTGTAAAATATTTTTCTCACTGCACTGACATTATTCCTATTTTCTCCAACACTTCGCACCACTAAAAAAATTACTTTTTCTTACTTGATAGTTAATTTCACAAAACTCAATTGTGAAATAACTTGACATGGCGTGCTTCGAAAGATCGCAGAAGAGATGAAAGAAAAAACGTTTTTACAAAACTCTGTGACCCGATTGCCCAGTTGTTTACACGGAGACTAGCCGATGGGCTCATCGCAGAGTAATTAAACATTAGAAAGCCTTCAGCACTTCCAAAAAAAAGTTAGCAATTGAAAAAGTTAGCAACATCTACATACCAGTAAGAAACTGGTCACGTAACGGACATCAGGAATATCCAAACACCGGTTCGAGAACAGCACGCCTAACCCCGTAAATTTTGTGAGGATCGCCACACGCTTCGGTCATTTTTGCTATCAACAGAGCCCTAGATGTACTACTTTTGTTACCCAACTCTTCTGTGAAATATAGTAGGGTGCTAACTTCCTAGCCCCTTTTCTTACTCTCAATCTCAAATGTTAGTGCATTTGACGGCAAAAATCCACTCCATATATTAATTCCCAATTGTTGCTTGCTTGGTCAGTCCGTCTCTCTTGTCACGCTCCTACATATAATAAGATTTACAGGGGGAATAATTAAAGTTAACAAAGGATAGAAAGAGACTGTTAATTTGTCGCCAATTGGAATCCAACTGGATGAGCTTAGTATGTGTGATGCGAGTTTCACTTGGGCACGAATCGAATCGAATTTTTGACGGGTCGTAATCTAACAGAAGTAATCTAATATTTCCCAATGCGGGCATTCCTAGAAGAATAATCGAAGAAAATTTCATTTTGAGCGTATCATATATAACCGGCAACTTGTTAAAGTAAGGACCTTCTTTGAATTTTGCTTCGATAAGACTCGATTCCAGTGAATCGAAATTTTGACAAAAAAACTGAAAAATCTGATTTAGCTTCATAACTTTAAAATAACAATGGAACACACTCGTCCATTGCTCAACTTTAAAAGAAAATTTACTCATCTTACCATAGCCAAGATATGGACTGGAGTGAAAATTTAATTTGAACACACGTCCGGAGCTGACAATTTCTTTTAGTTAGCAGCACTTCGCAAAATTTCCAAGATGAGTTTAGGAGATGCCACGCGTCGCTCGACATGACATTTCAGGTACAACTTCGCCGTTATTGGGTTTGTAGTGCTCGCTGACTCCACATGAATTGCTCCCCGTACCAAATGAAGACCTTTCGACACCTGGCTTTATAGCTCACGTAGATATATAACGTAGCCCGTATTGAAATTAAACTTCATTTCGGAATTGCTAGGTGCTTCATATGGTATACTAGCTACCCCGATGCTCTACATGGCTGCAAAATTGTTTCAAATGTAGAAATCTCGCAATGGAATACCGTGTCAAATATCTACTTGGGATTCTCATTGAATTACAGCAGTCTGCGACGTAACTTATGTTAATTTTAAGGCTGCAACATAACAAATAATGTTGAAAGCGGTTTCATTGTCTCGGAATGATAAAAACATTCTATCACATAATATGAATCATTTTAGCATTCCTAGATCATTAAAAAAGAACAAAAAAAAAAAACATCGCTGCAGAAAAAACTCCATTGAAGGACATGGTTTCTTACATAATTATTAAATAAAAACTCCTCATCAGGAGTCACATTTAACAGAAAAATAAAGCATTCAGTTTATCTCACATTTGCCACTAGAATAAACTAATAATTCCCTAAATGAGCACAACACAACTATGTTCATTAAAGCTAATAAAGCAGTCAAGTAAACAGTTCCTTTATCATGAAAAATGTACCGCGAGTAGAAAGATTTCCGTCCTCCCATTCTGCACGAACGGTGCCGAAGAAATCAATCGCGCTCGTACGAGGAGCAATGCCGTCCAAGTTTGGCGCATTACGGGGGCAGGCAGAGCTGGCGGCGACAATGGGCACCTTGCTCGGTCCAGTCACTGAAGATCCACGCGTCGTCGACTCCAAAGTCCTATTTCAAAAGTCCATCAGGAACGTAAGACGATAGCGTGGGACTATATTGTGCCCAAGACACAAGAGATCGGGATTTTCATTAAGACATTGACAGAGACAAAAGGAGCGCGATAGCTGAGATGTGCTCAGGCGTACAGCGTCAAAGACATTGGAAAGGATTCCAAAAAGTATCTGAGTGATAAGCCGCTTCTCAAAAGTTGAAGACGAGAGAAGCTCTTTTGTAGCTGACAGAGAAGTATTACTCGGAGATTAAAATCTTGATAATGTAAGAACTTCGACCATAAGGAGTACTTGAAATAGCAAAAAAATTTGATCGAAATGTTTAAGAGAAAATGGGTCGAAAATGAGTTACGTGATTCTATGAGATTTTTTGTGAAAAAGATCTTGTTTGATTATTTTTATGCTATTGTTTCAACATGTGGGAACATGAAGATATTTGAAACAGAAAAAGATTCAACATAAAAATCTCTGATATCGCACTCGGAAACATTTCTGCATTGATTTTGGATATATACAATTGAAAATTAAGCATGTGGATAACAATACTGACCACAGCCGAAGAACTTGAAACTTTTAAGGGTGATATTTTCTGTAGTACAAGTCTTTCAGAGTTAAGAATAACTCGCTCCACTCATTTTCCATTGCCAGTGCAGTGAAAGACATGATCCCTGAGAGTTATTGATTTCATTCAGATGAAGGCCGCATCAATTGATATCGTATTTACATATTTTACGTTTATTGACCTCTTCACAAATAAATTGGCGTCGTTTTTGTTGACGGTGAGAATGAGCGCGACTAGGCGCACCTGAGTACGAGTGAGATAGGTTTGGCGTTTGACGAAATGTTCTTCAACTATTGAGTATTTCAGCGACGCTGCGGCGACAGACGTCCAAAATTTGAGGTCTACCAAAACACTGTGCAGCAGCGGGCGGCAGATTGGCATTACAACCAGCGGCAAGGGAGAGGCAGCACAGAGACCAAAACTGACGAGAAAGACAGACAATCTAGCGGCTCTAGCGGATCAGCCTGTCGGAGAGCTCACAACAATCATTGACAAATTGATTGTTGCAGCCAAGTGACCGTCGGTTTGGCGCATGATTTGGTATCAAATTGTGTAGGATTTGTGAGATTTCTTCGCGTAGTAAGAAACACGCTAACGACATCTCAATCAAGGTTGATGGGAACTATAATTTCAATTCATCAACTTATTTTTTTGTTTCTTTTTTCATCAATATGTTTCGACCGGTGTGTAAACTTCAAGTGTCATTTAAAAAAGTCTCGTAAAATGTATTTACTGTAGGTCGAAATTATGCCATCAGAGCAGTTTTAGTTATTTTTCATTTTCGTTTACAAAATATTGATGGTGACGAATACG
Organism: Platorchestia sp. MABIK; assembly: GCA_014220935.1. Taxonomy (NCBI): domain Eukaryota; kingdom Metazoa; phylum Arthropoda; class Malacostraca; order Amphipoda; family Talitridae; genus Platorchestia; species Platorchestia sp. MABIK. The sequence goes on from JACJUY010000675.1 coordinate 116,909, forward strand.
TTCTGTTACATAAATTTCCGTAGATTTGCAAGAAGACGGAATTCTACGAGCGGAAGAACTCTACCACACGTCTTTCATTTCCACAAAGAGACAAATGAGGTTACAGCAGCGGGAGATTTGAAAGTAAAAATTAGGTCCAAACCACGCTGCCATACCTGATCTTTGGCCTGTTTTCAGCGCAGTTACGGCATGCGACTGCTTGCGTTTCTTCGAGGATCGCGTTAAATGCGCATGTCTTCTTTTGAAGGGCGAACACGTTATGATATTAATACGTTTCCCGTGATGGGTTAAACTGAAGTTCAATGTTCCATTCTAATTCGAAGTCAATTGTAGTTAGCAGTTGTGAAAGTAGTAAACATTAACTGTACCTTCATTTAGCTTCCACTGAGTATTTGTAAAAATTGAGTCAGTGACTGTGGGTCAATCAGCAGCACTGACTTCAGCTTTTTGGTGTCTTGTATTTTGTGAAGAGGTTAACTTTTGAACCGTTTCATGAACAGAAATCATTTACCATCCAAATTTAGTGTAAAATCTACATCAACTATAGGAGTGATGATGTGCAAAAAATTCTTCACACTGCACTGATATTATTCTCATTTTTATTCAATACTTCGTTAACACTGTGTACAAAAAAGTTAATAATTTAAAAATAAAACTTAAATGCCGCTAGGGCCCTATTGCAGGAATCGTTTATACTGAGTACTTCGAAAAAAATTAAACAACACTGTAAATTGAAATGAATTCTGAACCATTTGCAGTTTCAGTACTGCTCAGCTGTACACAGAATGAGACTGTTAATTTGAACACGTACTCGCGTGCTGGAGATGCTCTCTGCAGACGCGCGTTGGCACGCAGAGCCACAGCTCGACCTGACAATGCTGCTGTGGTAGTGCTGCCGCCATGCTGCTGATGTTGCAACACTTGTGTCGCTGTTCCAGTGCTGCTGCTGTCAAGCTCCTGTTGTTGCAACACTTGTATCGCTCTTCCAATGCTGTTGTTGTAATGCTGTTAAGCTACTGTTGTTGTATCACTTGTATCGATGTTCCAAAGCTGCTTTGTTAAACTGTTGCAAGGCTGATGTTGTGACGCTTATATGTATCTCTGTTCCAATGCTGCTTTGTTAAACTGTTGCAAGGCTGATGTTGTAACGCTTATATGTATCTCTGTTCCAATGCCGCTTTGTTAAACTGTTGCAAGGCTGATGTTGTAACGCTTATATGTATCTCTGTTTCAATGCTGCTTTGTTAAACTGTTGCAAGGCTGATGTTGTAACGCTTATATGTATCTCTGTTTCAATGCTGCTTTGTTAAACTGTTGCAAGGCTGATGCTGTAACGCTTATATGTATCTCTGTTCCAATGNGCAAGGCTGATGTTGTAACGCTTATTTGTATCTCTGTTCCAATGCTGCTTTGTTAAACTGTTGCAAGGCTGATGCTGTAACGCTTATATGTATCTCTGTTCCAATGCTGCTTTGTTAAACTCTTGCAAGGCTGATGTTGTAACGCTTATATGTATCTCTGTTCCAATGCTGCTTTTGCAATGCTGCCGCCCAGCGACTGTTGTTGCAACATTTGTATCGCTGATCCAATGCTGCTGTCGTCAAGCTACTGTTGTTGCAACACTTGTGTCGCTCTTCCAATGCTGCTATTGCTTTAACACTTGTGTCGCTCTTCCAATACTGCTGTTGTAATGCTGTTGTCAAGCTACTGTTGTTGCAACACTTGTATCGCTGATCCAATGCTGCTGTTGTAATGCTGTTGTCAAGCTACTGTTGTTGCAACACTTGTGTCGCTCTTCCAATGCTGCTATTGCTTTAACACTTGTGTCGCTCTTCCAATACTGCTGTTGTAATGCTGTTGTCAAGCTACTGCTGTTACAACACTTGTATCGCTGTTGTAATGCTGTATCAAGTTGCTGTTGCACTTATATCTCTGTTCCAAAGCTGGTGTTGTAATGCTGCCGCCACGCTACTGTTGTTGTAACACTTGCAACGCTGTTCCAAAGCTACTTTTGTAATACTGTTGCAAGTTCTATTATGAGTTATTTAAGCCTCTCTAACGACAAAAAAGTGTTCCCAAGAGAGTTAGGAAAAGGCGCTATCTAGTATGGAATTAGAGGTGCAAGGTATCGGCGCACAAGGTATTTTCCCATTCCTTGCGCCTAAAAACCACGAGATGAAAATAAGTTTAAGAAGGCAAAAGTTCAAGAAGGTAATAGGTGCTGATGAATGGAATGTAGTGAACCGAAAAAAGATTGTCCGAAACAAAACCAAAACCCATTCTAATTCAACAAAATGAAGCCTGCCCAACCTTCACTTCAGGACCTCAAATCTTCCTCTGGAAGCGCCAATTCTCTCAAATACAAGAAGTGTATCGCGCTTAAGGGATAATTAGTAACTACAGGCAATAATATGAAACACCGTATAAAAACAAATATCTAAAATACCGTGTTACAACACAAAAAAAAGAGCCATATACCAGATTGCAACACAAAAAAAAACAAGATACAAAAAACACCACGTTACAACACCAAAAAACAAGGTACCAAATACACCATGTTACAACAATAAAAAACAAGGTACCAAAAACACCATGTTACAACACCAAAAAAGCAAGATACCAAAAACACCATGTTACAACATTATGAAAACAGAAAAAAAATTCTAGATCCCATGAAGAGCTTACCAAGCACTGAATAAGGTTGAACAACAGACATGATTTAACTGTTGGGCACACCGACTGCAGGGTTAACAACTCCAAATCACGTGTAACCAAGACGTGAACATGGCACTGATTTCTTTACCCAAGATAGAGTGTCGAGCCGCAAATGATGAGTGTATTTTTCAAGTATTCTATCTGTCTCACAAGCAAGGTAACACGGAATTAAAGGAAGATTTTCAGTGTCTCGCTGCTGGAATTACATTACATCAGATTTATAGTCCACGACACGCACCATCAGCAGGAAAAGGCCCAAAAATGTTTTACGAAGTTGCCCACAGCGTCAGAGAAAAGAGCGTTAGGCGAAGCCTCTGATCTCAAGTTCAGGTTTATAACACCTGAAAATTCTTTTGGCTTGGGTGAAAAGCAAGTGTTGAAATAACGGTAACTTTAGGAACGAAAATTTTTTACCAAGTTCATTTCATCCAGATAACACTTCATTTGAGTAGACGTCTTCAAACTATCCACGCCTTCGCGTATCGCCGTCATCCAGATAACACTTCATTAGAGTAGCAGTCTTCAAACTATCCTCGCCTTCGGGTATCGCCGCGATTGAAGAAAAGCAATAGCTTTTGAGCACTTGTGATGGAAGACCTTTTTATCAAATAGCTACACCTACAATAGCGTGCAATAGAGGCTTGCATTATTTACTGATGCTCGTGCTTTTGATTGTTTTTCAGATCCTCATGATATGCTAATGGCACACGCTGCAGCAAAAAAAGTCGTAGGTCTGCCTTCCAAAAAAAAATTTACATTAGTTTTGAGTGATGCAGTTTGATTGGGTACGGGCAATTTATACAAAATTGAGATTACAATGACAAATTCGAATGTTAAATATTCAATGTGGTATATAATTCTCCATGTGACATATTACATCGGCCAGAAATCAAGAAAACTCTTCTTCCGAGGTTTGTTATACTGCAATACGTCTCCGAGTAAGATAGATAAATGCTAGGCAAGAAAGCAAGAACTACAGAATATCCGGAACATTCGTTTTCGCAACACTGACAAGCAATCAACGTTTTCTCAAATAATTGGCTGACCCAATATTGTTCTTCAAGCAATAAAGGGAGAAACCAAGACATCAAATAACAGAAAGCTAGTCAGCAGTCGCTTGATCCATTCAGTCTAAATCTTTAATTCAGCTTCAAGCCACAATCCATCTTCAGAGTTACACGTGGTCCCGCAACAAAACAAGACTGTCCATTGCACTGTGCAGCAGACTACAGAGCAGTCCACAAAGCTACAACAGAGTTATAAAAGAATTTTAGGGCGTAGGTTTAATCCTCTTCGCAAGGCAGCAAACAAAGGTTGTGTCAGAGCTCGGTCCTGCGTCCGACAAACCCGCATGCAACGATACACTTCTTTTTCTCATGCATGAAAATCCACTGTTTGAACTCCTAATAGAGCCTCACTTGACACGCAAAAACTAAAGAATGGCACATGAGAGGCTTCTCTGAAATTTGGACTGATGAGGCGGGAGATTTCCCTAGGGAACAAATCAACGAGCGCTCAAATATGTCCATTTCAATTTTTGGGGTAATATTCGAGCTTTCGCTTGTATCCTCTTGATGAAGCGTTCCAAAACCCTAATGATCTTGAACTGTCATAGAAAAAAATTCTGAATCTACTACGAGAAGCGCAGTTACATATTGACAATAGGAATATTTTCCAGTCGTGGGCATCGTCACAATAGCTGTTCGGAAGGCGACGCATCGTTGCCAGTCATAGAACAGCTCGTTCTATGTCATCGTTGCCAGTCGTTGCCATGGAATAATCACTGTCGGAGGTTACAATACGAGGTGTCCTGCGTGCAAAACACCAGCTACCTTCCCAAGAGAGGAGCTAAAGGAAAGTAGGGTTGCCAATAAAAGCCAACTACAAACATTTGGAGTGCTGACTTTGCGGTAATTCCATGAAGCCACATTTGGAGGAAGTTATTCAGGCATAATGAGAAGACCGAAAACTGCCAGCAGATCCCACTGCGAATGTTTCCAGTCAAATTATGGTATTAGGAACGACGCTCGCATAGAGAGAAAAAAGGTCAATCTAGAAACCCTAGACCCAAGTGGCAGGAAGGCCTTTTTGCATCCTAGTTGAGAGTTATTAACCCTAGCTAAGAGTTAGGTGGGCCTTCTATTGGTTGAAATAAAACTTATTTGTTTTGTTAAGGACCATCTTCTTTCGGTTCACTGCTGTCCTGTTTTTCAACCAACTACTTTCTTCTTTGACTTTTATCTCATTTCATGAAGTTTTTTCTCAACTAACTGTTTCTAAGCACCGCGTGCATAAATTCTGCGTTCCCGTAAGTCCACACTAAATGGTGCCCTCCTCGGATCCTCCTTCCTCTCTTTGGAACGTCTTTGATGGGATTCGGCAGGCTCAACACGTTGCTTGCGATACGACCCATCAGTGGGTCGAGCTGAGGTTTTTCCTGCTGCAAAACGACCCATCGATGGGTCGTTTGAAAAAACTTTTAAAATATTTTAAATTAATGGTTTTGAAAGAACCCAGTTAATTATTCGGTATTTATATAGTTGCTAACGATTTTTGACTTTAAATTAAAGTTGAATATTGAAATTCATTTTAACCCATCGCAGTCAACGTGTTAAACTAACATCTGATCTAATCTGCATTGTATTAACACTTTGACCGCAACGTAAGCCGCCGGTGGTCAGGTCACAGAGAAGATTTTCGTAATGGCACTGACCAACCAGTTATCACAAACTCAACTTCCATAAATACTTAATCAAGACCAACTGAAGGCACGATTCCGTTAATAGCTAGTTTTTTAAAAATTGTACATTACCATTGACTTTAAATGAAGTAAAATTGAACGTTAATATTCAGTTTAAGCCACCTTGGTTAACGTGTTGATGTACAGCAATTTCAATGTTCGCAACTATGAATGTCTGCACTGAAACATTTCACGCGAATCACAAAGCGTGTCGAAAAGACGGTATGTAATTTAGGCAGATTTGGTTACGAAAGCAGTAATGTCGGGCAGCAGCAGGGTACGATAGTCTCTCCAAGGGAATGAAGACAAAAAAGTTGCTTGTGTTAATAAAGGGAAAACGAGCACTTGACGAATCCTCAGCGAGAATTGCTGTTTCTGGGGTACGTAGCTATAAATTTGTCCGGGGAGCCTAACTTAATAGCGTCTAAATTTCTTGGTTAATGGTCAGGGCATCTGCTTCGCAGGAGGGCAACGTCCTCAAGTTGCGCTGGTCTAGCGATTCATTTAGCACTCAAATAAGTAGAAAATCAGAACCAAAAATAAATTCACACGTCACTACAAAGCTCCAGCTGCACGGTGGATACATGCATTTGAGGTTGAAAAGACTTCAAATTGTGAAAAAGTTTCTCGCGTCAACATTTCCTTTAACGGTAATTCAATGCATCAAATGAAAGCGTTTTACCCATGTTACTCCTCCAAGCGTGAGCCTTCAATAAAATATCTCAACAGAAAACACCCAAAATTGGCATGCGGTCCAAGTTTTCATGCTTATATTAAAACCACAGCCGAATTTTTCATCAAAGTCCACAGCACACACGCTGCCACTAAAGCTTCGGGCCAAGAAGCTCAAAAAAAAA